>VYZW01043759.1:23888-46841 GCA_013401315.1 Balaeniceps rex | reverse complement strand
GTGAGACACATACAGTGGTGTTATATAAATGCTTCCAGAAAGAACGGTTTTAAGTAGGGATAGAAAAAATAATTTTAAACCCTTAATTAACACGCAAACACTTCGCTGACATTAAGGCCTTATCAGCTGAATAACCACAATCACAAGACTTTCTTGTGGGCACACTGGGACTATGTAGGTACCTAGCATGTGCCCACACAATCTTTCTCTTTCTTTCTTTTTCCTGGGAAAAGTCCACAGCGATATGCGAGAAGCTCAGAAAAATACAGACAGCAGCAAACAGGAAAACAGCAATCATGGAGGACAGGCAAGCGCGGGCAAAGGAGAATCACTTCTGCTGTAAAATGTTTGTATCTACCTCTAACAGGTTCGGCAACTACAACCTTGCCACATCTCCACTATCACATGCACAGTAACTGAGAATTAATACACACTTAGGCTATGTTTAAAACAAAGTCTGTAATTAATCAGTCTGTTATTAATACAGCTGTATCAGCTGAATGTTCACATGTCCATGGGGCCTGATGGGATTCATCCCAGAGCTCTGAAGGAGCTGGTGGATGTTACAGCAGGACCCCTCTCGATCATCTACCAAAGCTCTGGGGAGGTCCCTGCTGACTGGAAGCCAGCCAACGTTATTCCCCTCTACAAAAAGGGCGTGAGGGAAGACCCAGGGAACTACAGACCTGCGAGTCTAACCTCAGTTCCTGGAAAAATTATGGAGAAGATCATTATTTAAAGAACAACGCAATCATCAGGCACAGTCAGCATGGGTTCACACAGGGCAAGTCCTGTTTAACCAATCTGATCTCCTTCTACGCTAAGGTCACCCACCCAGTGGCTGAAGGGAAGGCGGGGGATGTAGTTTTTCTGGATTTTAGTAAGGTTTTTGATACTGTCCCTCACAGCACCCTTCTGGGCAAGTTGTCCAGCTGTGGGATGAGCGGATTCATGGTGCGCTGGGTGAAGAACCAGCTGGACAGCAGGGCTCAAAGGGCTGCGGTGAATGGGGCTACGTCTGGCTGGGGACCGGTCACCAGCGGTGTCCCTCAGGGCTCAATCCTAGGGCCAGTGCTGTTCAATGTATTTATCAACGATCTGGATGCAGGAGTTGAATGCACCACTAGCAAGTTTGCTGACGATACCAAGCTGGGAGGTGCTGTTGACTCTCTCAAGGGACAGGAGGCCTTGCAGAGGGATCTGGATAGATTGGAGCATTGGGCAATGATTAATGGGATGAAATTTAACAAGCCAAAACGCCAGATTCTGCACCTAGGATGGAGTAATGCCAGGCACAAGTATGAACTGGGAGAGGAGTGGCTGGAGAGCAGCCCTGCAGAAAGGGATCTGGGGTCCTGGGTGGCAGCAGGCTCAATAGGAGTCAGCGTGTGCCCTGGCAGCCAAGAGGGCAAACCACATCCCGGGGTGCATCAAACGCAGCACGAGCAGCCGGCCAAGAGAGGGGATTATCCCGCTGTATTCAGCGTTGGTGCAGCCTCGCATTGAGTGCTGTGCGCAGTTCTGGGCCCCACCATTTAAGAAGGATGTTCAGGTCCTTGAATGCATCCAGAGGAGGGCAGCAAAGCTGGTGACAGGGCTGGAAGGAATGTCCTATGAGGAGGGGCTGAGGACTTTGGGTTTGTCTAGTTTGGAGAAAAGGAGGCTGAGGGGCGACTTCATCGCTCTCTGCAGCTTCCTGAGGACGTGGAGAGGGAGGTGCCGATCCCTTCACCCTGGTATCCAGTGATAGGACGCGCAGGAATGGTTCAAAGATGTGCCACGGGAGGTTTAGGCTGCATGTTAGGAAGCATTTCTTTACCGAGAGGGTGGTCAAAAACTGGAACAGGCTTCCTGGAGAGGTGGTCGATGCCCCAAGCCTGTCAGTGGTTAAGAGGCATTTGGACAATGCCCTTAACAACATGCTTTAATTTGTGGTCAGCCCTGAATTGGTCAGGCAGTCGGACTAGATGATTGTTGTAGGTCCCTTCCAACTGAAATATTCTATTTTAATCAGTTATAAAATATGGGGAAAATAGCCTCTATTGAACCAGCTCTAGCAGGTAAAGCACTGAGATTAAAAGAATTAGTGGCGGAGCTGTAAACAGAACATACAGAAAGCCTGAATCCTTTGCTCTAATGAGCTGTAAATGAAAAGTCCCCACGTTGCACTAAAAAGGTCTAGGCAAAAATATTATGTCCGCTGAAAGATGTAAATCTTGGGTGGTTTTAGCCACTTCAGTCATCACGATGAACTGTTGTTTTATTTTTCAGTCAGTGAACCTATTTTCACAGATTTTTTGTTCTGATATCCTGTGTCATTTTAATTTCCTGGCCTCAAAATTCTCATTTAGTTCACAATAGCAGAGAGGTTTAGGACAGAAACGAGAAAAACCCTGTCAGTTTGCAATTTACCTTGATCAATTAAAGCTTCATGAAACTCATCCAAGTCCAATGCCGCCACCTGAGGCATCTGTGCAAGTTTCTCTAAAAAAATAAATACATTCGAGAAGACATCACAATGTTAAACTTCACATAACTTACAACTAGCAAAGTAACTTAAAAATGACATCATCATATCAGAATTACCTAGTACAGGTGCAGGATTAGTCACTGCTTTGGACTGAGTCTCTCCTGTCTTCACAGGCTCTGTCACCCCATCCCCTTCCGTAACGTTCTTTGGGTCTGACAGCTTAGTTTCCCCAGCTTCCATTTCGGCTTCTGTTGAGACCTGAAGGTCTTCATCTACAGATTTTGCTGGTAGGTAACAGCAGAAAAAAGCCTTCTTCAGTTCAATATATTAAGCTAATCGATTTGCAAAAGCAGAATGAACTACACTGTAAATTTTTCTGCCAGATATTCAAAGGCCTCCTGCCACATAAATTCCTGCTCCTCAAACAAATGGGCAGAAAACGTACATACAGAAAAAGCTTTGCGAAACAAGTGTATGGCTGTGGTTATGAGAAAGGCTCTGCTTCCCCAAACTCACCTCCTTTCCCTGGTTCTTTGCTATTCTGGATCTACAAACAGCACTAATTATCACTGCACTAGCCAAGTCACAAGGAGCAAGAAGGGTGCTTGCCTATATAACAATCTCCTACACTGGCAAGCCCAGTAAAAGGTGTGAAAGGCTTGGACTCACTACCTTAAATATCTGTTCTGGAAAGGGGGGTGGGTAGAGGGACGGAAAAGCACCTGCCTGTGTTTTCCAAGTAAAAAGTAAATGTTCTCATTTGTCTTACCCGCAGTATTTGAAGTTTTCTTGATTTTACCATCTCCTGCCATTGTAGATTTCTTAGTCCTTTCTTTTTTACCTATGTAAAATATCCAAAACCAAGTAAGTCAGTAGAAATGCTTATTTCTTAAGTCTTACATTTGTGAAGTAAGAGTACAAAAATGCATCCAAAAATAGTTTAATCTGCAAAAATTCAACTGATACGACAAAAAAACCCCAAAACCTAAAACATAAGTTAATTCCAACAAACTACTGAATGAAAGCCATAAAGTAAAGTATCTTATGTGAAGTTGTTCAGGATTCTGGTGACAAAACCTTGCTCCTGCAGAAAAGTTTGTGGTCTCTTTCTCTTAAGTGACTGTTAACAATTCACAGTTTCCATCTGCGAGACAGCTCTGAAACACACTGTTAGATGAATCTTAATTCCCTTCTGGAAACTGGATTCAGAAGTGACCATGCTGCCGAATGAACCAAGACCAATACATCTTTAAAAAGCACAATTTCCTATCAAAATAATGCCTGGTCCCTAACTTTGCTCAGAAAAATTGTTCATGCAAGTCGATAAAACAAGCAACAAAAAATGATATGGCTGTTATTTCCAATGTCTTAATAATACCAAATCGTTGTAAAGTTTCATTGGCTTTTGATATATTTACTGCAGTCTGTCCTGTTATCACTGAAGTACTAAAGGGAAAAAAAAAAAAAAAGTTCTTCTCTAACAGCATGACATACAAGTTTTTCTGCCAGACCAAGTAATAAGAATAATTGAAATAATTTCTGTCAGGATCAACAGAAGACCAGGGCAGAAGTTTAAAAGCATTTGGAACGTACAAGGAGCATAAGACACTGGGAAGCACTAGCACTAAATGTGAAAGAGAATGTTAAATATGTTCTACATTAGGCTTAAACTCAACTTGAAGAATCAAACTTATTTTATGGAGCCCAAAGTCTTGTCTCCAACAGATGGGGCAAACATTTAAAATTACAGAGTATAAGCACAGGTCAAGGTGGGGGTTTTATACAGCTACTTGAAGGCTGGGTTTTGTGTTGTTTTTTTTTTTTAAAGAAAGACAGGGTCGCACGAAAAGGAAGACATTTGAAAGTATAAACCAGACGTTTTCTTGTAGCTTTCAACTTGCTTTCAGTCACTATTATGAAAAGCACTCACATAAAAACAAAGAAATGGGAACAAAGAGGGAAGGCAATAACTGAGGTATCATCAGATAAAAGGTAACCAAAACCTTACCTGTAATGGATTTAGTTGTCTTAGTGGCAGTGTTCTGATCTTTTCTATTATGAGGAAAAAATACAAAAAAATCAGTTTTAAAGAAAATCAATTAATATTAAAACAGCGAAAAAAGCTCAAAAACAGTAAAACACAAGAAACCAAACAGATAGGAACCCATTTTGGTTTCCAATCGTTAGAACTAACACTAATGCACGTAATGGCAACACTTACTTTGTACTTGGCCCAACTTTTTTAAGATTCTGAGCCCGTTTTTTTATATTCATTTTGGCCTGGAATGGACAGAAACAAAAACTTTTACTGCATCATTTATACTTTATTTATAAATGTATATATATACAGATATAAAATAGTATTAGTAACTATTAATAGTAATTAAGTATATATATTTTTATCTATATTTTTAAGTTTTATCTTTCACTGTTTGTTAAACTGATACTATTCACAAATATCAACTTTAACCAAGAAAAATGGAAAACTGGAATTATATTTATTTTAGACTGCCGTTTATGAAAAGGAAATGAAAAATATATTAAAACTATTAAATCTGTTTTTCTGGAGAACATGGAGTTTTGGAGGAAAATACCAAGCTACACACAAAGTATCATGTTGCTCACCACCAAGCTGCTTACCTGGCCAGGAGATGCTTTTGGCTTTTCTGCCACACTTATTTTCACCCGTTTCCCATTTACCAGCACTGGCACGGTTTCACCGTATTTCACAGCTGCTATCACAGCTTCTTTGTAGTTCATTTCCAAGAAGGCCTAAAATAAATGGCACTTTCAGTCTTTGTTTATTTTACAGACCCAAGATACAATTCACTGCAATTTTTCCTTAGCAAATCTGCTCACGACAGAACTGCACGTACTTCTCTAAGTTCATGTGGAGTTTGAGGAAAAAGTCTGGACTTCAGTGTTATACAAAAAGATCCCTACTTCCTCTAACATTTAAGACCTGGGTAGCAAGCGAGACTGAATTTATAAAGTTAAGACTCCCAGCTTTTCCAAGATTACATATGTGATCTTTAATGACAAACTGTTCAGGAAGCCTTATCCTATGTCCAGCGGAGGGTCCAAGTATTACACTTTTTCATTGCTTGACAGCTTCTTTAGCATTCTGACACAAAAACTTTCTACGGGAAAACTTACCTCATTTCTAGAGCGAAGTACAAGGAGATCACTAACTTTGCCAAATGGCTGAACGATTTTTTTAATATCTTGATCTGAGAAGCCATCATCTGGTAAATCAGATATTTGAAGGACTGTCCCACAACTCAGCAGTTCCTCCCTCAACAGCTACAAATTGAAAACAGAACAAAAATAAACACTTTCCAAGTCAAGTCCAGTAAAAGGAAGAAAAAAAGAGTCTGTAATAAAAACTACTTCAAAGTAGACAGACTGCTTAGTCCATGGTGGTATTTTGAGGTTTTTGCTTTTTAACACAAGGACAGAGCCACAATTTTGTTGTTCTACTACTGTCTCAATCTTCAGTTATTAGAAGACATGGCATAGGATTACCAAGTAACACAATCCAACCTTTTTGTTTCTATCAGGTACTACAGATCTACATAATTCCAGCTGTCTGGGCTGCATGGGTAAGGAGCAGCTCAATTCCACTACTTTCCTTTCAACATTAACTATTAGCTTTCAACAGCACTAGGCAGTGTTCTCTCTGCTTATCATTCAGAGGCTAGAAACTCCCGAGGACGATTGCATCTACCACACCTACCCCATAGTAACCTAAGAGAAATCTGGTTTATAGGCAGTGTTTCTAAGAGATCCCAATAGTCAGTACGATGGACTCAGACAACACTGGGCTTAAGATCCTTCTTACAACAAGAGCAGTAAATTTCTCTGCCTCCTCTTTTTTGCTTGACAGGGCAAAATGAACACTTTCTGCCTCCTATCCATTACTTTTATTTACACAATAAGCTCCTCCAAACAGAGCTCATCACTCACACTTCATACAAACAAGTGCCCAGTAGAACCAGGACCCAAATTTAACGGACATTTCTTTCTGCTGTTGGAAAGCACTACAGAGGTTTTGCTTCACATCTGTTAAAAAATCCTTACTGTGTAGATTACCATGCTTAACTTGCAGCCAGCAAATCTTTGCAAGAAGATGGCAGTATCTATCGCACAGAATCAGCAAACAGAATGGTTAATCTTTCCACAAGTGATCCCCCTGAAATAAGATACTAACCACATTCTTAAAATCACAGAGAAAAACGTTAAGAAGCTCACCCTATTATAAGGAGTAGGACGAGGTCCACTGGTTCCTGTGGATAAGTCGTCCTCATCCTCTTCCATTTCTTTGCTTTGGGGTAGATCATCAGTTTCAGGAGATGAAGAACTTGACCCAGGCAAAGAAGGCGCGTCTTTCTTCGAAGCCTTTGGAGAAACATTTGTTTTCAGCGGCTTCTTCATATTTCCAGGCATCTTCCCTAAGGGTCCGTGAGAGGGTGGTGATTTTCCCGAGCCCGAAGATCCTTGCCCAGCTGCTTGAAGAGACTTATGTTTATTGAACTCTGCTACAAAGCCAGGACCCAAACTTTTCACTACTGCCTCCAGAGCTGCCTTTCTGTCTGTGAGCAGAAGGGAAAACAAACCGAGTTTTGTTTGTTTGTTTTTAAAAGAAAACTTACATATAGTGCTGTTTGGTTTTCTACAGTTTCACTTTCACCACCCACTCCTGACTCAATTCTGAGACTCACTGAAGTTAGAGAACCTTAATCACACTCTAGCAGAGATGGCCTATAAATAATAATAAACCGCTGTGCTATTTTCACATGTAACTTGACATTTTTAGTTAGACTGACAATGTGACACTGGCAATGATGTCTACAAAAATCCTCATGGCTGGAGCAAAAGAATGATTGTTTAATTTCATATGCCAGGGAATGTAAGAAAAGAAGTTTTCAAGACTTTGATCTTCCTCTCACATAGTACGGCTGTGCATGAGTATCTCGATGCTTTCTGCTAAATCCTGTATCCTTCTCCGTCTTGCTCTTTGTCCTGCTGTCCTGGTTTTGGCTGGGTTAGAGTTAATTTTCTTCCTAGTAGCTGGCACAGTGCTGTGGTTTGGATTTAGGATGAGAAGAATGCTGATAACACACTGATGTTTTAGTTGTTGCTAAGTAGTGCTTACTCCATCAAGGACACTCTTTTTTTCAGCTTCCCATGCTCTGCCAGGTACACAAGAAACTGGGAGGGGGCACAGCAAAGACAGCTGATCCAAACTGCCCAAAGGGCTATTCCATACCATATGACATCATGGTCAGTATAGAAACTGGGGGGAGTTGGCCTGGGGGCAGCGATCGCTGCTCGGGGACTGGCTGGGTGTCGGTCGGTGGGTGGTGAGCGGTTGCATCACTTGTTTTCTTTTCCCTGGGCTTTGTTTCTCTCTCTTGTTCTCCTTTTCATTGCTATTATTATTATTATATTTCAATTATTAAACTGTTCTTATCTCAACCCACGAGTTGTCTTACTCTTGCCCTTCCGATTCTCTCCCCCATCCCACTGGGGGGGAGGGTGAGTGAGCAGCTGGGTGGTGCTTGGTTGCCAACTGGGGCTAAACCATGACACCTACAGACTGATGTTTTAAATTATTCTTGAACGATCTGATACAACATTGATTTCCTGTATGCTTTCTTTCTGTGGAAAATTTCTATTTTGGTTACTAATTGCCTCTTCCCCTCATTCTTCTACACTAGAACAGCTTGCTTTTTACGCTTTAGAAGGTATCTTTGAAACTGCCTGTCCCTTCACAACTTTTCACCTCGACTTCTTTCCCACAAGAGCTCAGTACCTCTTAATTTTCTGAAAGCATACAAACATCACAGCCACAGTATACAGATCAAAGAAAAAAAAAAATCAACCTTTTAAAATTCCCCTATTTTTTTTCTCTTCAGAATTTAAAATCTCTAAACAAACTGGTATTTCAGCCAGAGACTGAGCTCAGAATGAACTACATGGAACTGACCGAGTTTACATAAAATTTCCTAGAACTGCAAACTGGAGGAAATAAGCTGACCGGAGAGTCACAAAATGGTGCCGCCACCTTAACTGTTACAAAGGATGTTTCACTGAAAGCCTTTCGTGTACCACGCTCTTATCGCAACAAATTTATTTCAGAACACTATGCTTCCCTTGTAAATTGCACCTCCATTCAAGGCAGTTTCCAAGCATCACATTCTCTTTCTCCTCATCTATACTGCCTCTGCAGAATTACATTTTTTGATGCTGAAGGAGTAAGAACCTTCAGTTGTTTTCAATTCTTGACTATCCCTACTGGTTTAAAAACTGAGCACGCTTGGAACAGACACTTGTTCAGCAGTTATTTGATACGATTAACCAACTCCTGACACTAGGTAAGGAACACTTCAGACATCTTAGAACGCCCATTTTCTTCTAAGCATACTTCTCACAAAGCAACAGCAGAAGGAAAAGTTGTTTTTAAAAACAGAATTTTGCTATGAAAGATGCCTAGGTGACACCTGGACAGATAAACCTCTTGCAATCAACTCAAGTCTTCCTGAAATTAAAGGACACTTCAGTTTGGGCAGTGTGTATCCGACCTTTACCTTGAGATCGAGTTGACCTCCTTGATGACCAATCATTACTGGAAGATCTCTGAGGTCGTGGACTAGTTCTCAGTGGATTTCTCGATCGCTGCGGTGACCTTGACCTGTGTCTGGGGCTACGTCGTCGCATCTGCCGCGGGCTTCGACTTCTTGGCCGTGTTGGCCTGAAGCGGCCAGGGCTCCTGGATCTCGATCGTGATCGGCGAAGAACATAGCCAGAGCCTGCGACCCTCGAACGTCTAGGACTGGGACTGGCAGAGTTGGAACGACGCTTCGGGGTCTGGTTTTCTTTTCTGTCACCAGCATTTCTAACAGAATAAAGGCATGTAATGAGTTTTCACAAGGCAGAAAAGAATAATTAACCCGAGTCTGCTGATACAGACTTTCTGCAAAAAAGAACCAAAACTGACACACTTTAGAGTCTAATTTGTTAACAAACGTATTTTACGTACTGGTAACATGTTTGCTATATGAATTCAGGATAGGTAGACAGAACTGGAAAGAAGCAAGCAGGAGAGAAAAACCCGCATGGAACAAGAGAAAGCTGTAAAGAAAACTGAAGTTACAAGCTGCAGTGCTACAAAAAAATAATAGGAAGAGGAAAAGGATACATGAAAGCGTAATGAATTAAGATACTTTCCTTGCTTCTTCCAAATTTAGTTTGGAAGTAAGTAACCTTGAGACATTACATCTAAAAGATTGACTGAGACTGAAAGAGAGATTTGAGAGGACTAATAAATATACATCCCCTGCATACTTATGCTACCTAGAGATGTCAAATTGATGAGGAACTTGGAAAGAAGTAACAGCGAAGAGATCCACGAGAGAAATAGTCCCTCTTGGAGACACGGGAAGTAGTCAGGCCCAGGAAAACCCTGACAGGACAGATCACAGGAGTAAAAGGGAAAACCTTGAAAATGCACTGAGTACACGCTTAAATATCCAGAACATTTTTGATGAGCTTGGCAGGTGGCAGGCCAGTGTGTTACAGCCAAACACTTGTCCAATTTTTTAGCCCACATGGAATTCTTTGATGCCAAAGATACACTGCACCAGCACTCAAAACCACGTAGAGCAGACACAGCACCTTTGGGATCTGAAACTGGAAGAAGCCACTGATGTAGCACATCCTTCAGCTCACTCACTAGGAATTACAGCAGCAAAGCTAAAAGAAACACGGGGAAATAACTGACATGGCACGTATGCCCAGTACGACCAGACTTACTGGGAAGGCTGTATGCTGGACAACTAAAATACACAAGTCTCTTAACACAACACGGAAGAGAGGTTCACATTTCAACTGAAAAGGGTCTAAATTTGTTAAAAGTAATCTAGAGCATCAGCGCTTCATGAATTCCCATGTCGAGCCCTATTATTACTGTTTAAGACTTTGAACAAAGTTCCTCTGAGATGAAATAGGTTAAGGAGAGAGGACTGGCAACTGGCAGGCAGGAGAAGGGGATGACAAGCAACCGAGGCAGCTGCTGCCCAACCTTTTTGGCCAGCAGCTAGATGAGGACAGCTGAACAACCTTCAGGTCTCCTAAATGTTCCTCCAAGCCACCCCATGTAGCGACGTCTCACAGAGTTACTTAATTAGCAAGTTTCAAACACCATTAAAAATCCATCTAAATCCCATTATTCCTGCGCCCCATAAAAACGTTTGAATGTATTAACAAACCAGCCCAATTTATGAAAATGTATGAAAAGCAAACACTGTGAAGTGATTTACCAGAGCAGTAACAGTACACAGCAAGCTCATCGACCTTGCCCTGCGGCTGCACCCAGCAGCTCTGGACATCTGTGATCACCGAGAGCCTACAGCCGTATTCCAACTCTCCCAGCTGGAGACGTGCTGTCATCAGGAAGGATTTAAGAAAGCACCACCCTGAAAGACAGCTCTTGCCCCACCTGCAAGCACAGAAGATCCCTCACGCCCAAAAAGTGCTATTAAACACTTTGCCAGTTTATGAAGTTCCCCCAGCTAAGAGCAGTCTCCTCTGCCTGGGCTGTATATAACGTCAGCAACCCTCGACAGCAATTTCAGTTTGAGGTTTTAAAATATCATTATTCTCTTCACGAAAGTTTCAAACGTTTATTTGTTATATTTCTCTCGTCGAAGTTTTATTTCTCCTTCTTTATTAACATGGAGAGACCTCAGATGCACTCTGCAAATTAACCTGACCTACATATCCAGCTCTTTAACCTTTCTTTTTTTTTTTTTTTAAACTGAATAGTTAGCTTCTCAGGAAGTATGTCAAACTAATCAACAGAAAGTCACAGGAAAATCTAGCAAAAATTTAAGTCCTCTCATTCCTATTTGTATGCAAGTTGAAATACGTACAAACGTTGAGCCAGTAAAATAACCCAATCCTGATGAGATTCAAGCAGAATTAGTCCACAGGGTGTGTTTTTAAAAAAAATTTAAGAGTAAACAGCATAATTTTTAAGGACAGAACAAACATGAGTTCATGAATTCCAGTGTTTTTTGCAAGTTGTGACCACGTAGCTCCCCCAGGGATCTATGGACTGAAGAGCCTGTGAAATAAGAGCTAACACTAGCACGCCCATTGTCAAACAGGTTTCAAGTTGCAAACAAGAGTGGCTTAACTGGAAAAGAAGATTAAAAGTCAGAAATCACTCATGCAGTTTAATCAGTGACCTAACACTGCCCAGTCTCTCTTGGTTACTGTTATATCACAACCAATAACTTACGACTAACAGAAGCACAGTTAGAAGAAAGGTTCAAGGGGAGATTGCTGACAGTATCAGTATTCAGATTTTTCTACAGACTTTACTCTCATCCTTGCAAAAGAATTTTAGATACTATGCCATTCACGTTATTAAACAAACTTAGGACAAAACCCACAAAAACACCCCACACGATTCTACGACGACAATATGAGACCACTAATAGGGCTTGCCAGTGAGCAAAACAGGAAAATCAATTGCATTGATTACCACGTTTATAATAGCAACAAATTAAGAACAACCTGTAATCAAAAAGCAGTTACCTCTTTGAAGACTGAGACTCAGGGTTCCAATCAGGGTATCTGTTAAATGTTAAAAATACGACCGTCAGTGAAAAAGGTAAATTTGCCACCCGAACACAATTTTTGCTTACATGCAGTAGCTTTTACAGATAAACGTTCCCGTTCAGGTCTCCAGAAGCACCAAGTGTCAGTTCATCTTTCACCCTAATGGTCTAAAGCCAATTAGAATAGCGCTCAGCTACAGACAACCCTCATGAAGGAAACCTGACAAGTGCATTTTCCCAGACTACGTGCATGCACAGAGAACACTTTTTATGCTAAGTGAACTTTTTAAACAGATTCCTTACTGTTGACGTAACTGGCGGCAGCTTTCAATGTGAGAAGGAGTGTTCTGATGCAGAATCCAGTCCTAATTGGAGAAAAGACATCCAGAGGCGTTTGATTAGCGCGTAAAATGTTAGCATTTGACCACAATTTCTAGTTACACGTTGTCGTATTTTACCTTCCATCAAATTTTACCGAACAAATGATCTTACGTCAAGGTCAAATTTCTCACGTCAAATTATTACTCTTTACGCAAAAGATGAAAATACTTAATGATTATCAAAGGCTCTTAAGGAACACAAAGGAATCTAAGTGGAAGTTGAACAAAACGCATCGTATTAAATGGATCTGTTCCTTCCAGCAACACACTGGGTTGTTGTCACCACACTTCCAATGCAAAAGGTTGATCCAACAGCCGGCTACATTAAAAGAAAGAAAACTATTAGCAGTCTTCACAGATTGTCAGACTGATGAACACATACACAATAAATTAAGCTGAATAAATCAGAGAACCCGACACAAAATGGTATCTTTAAGCCAAAAATCACTTCTACAGAGGCACGACTTTTCATGCCTTAAGCTCAAGAACATTCACTCCTAATAATGTTACAACTAAAGGTCAGTCAAAAAGCCTGATGAAATTTTTCACATGCACACACGCTGATTTTTTTTTTTTTATATTAAAAAAAACCTTAACAAAAGTTTTACTTGGGAATAACTGATGGGTTAAGCACGAGACAAATCCAGAAGTACAATGCAAGCCCTCAATCTTGAAAAATACTTCAGCACAGGTTTCACTGTAAACACAGGATCAGTCCCCAGCATGGGAAACTATGCCTGAAGGTTTTATTCTAGTATTATTATTATAGTAAACTGACCTGCTAGCGAAAGCAACTGCTGTAGTCAGTTTGTTATTGAGAGGAGACAGTGCATGGTCTGAAGCTGTAAGGTATCATATGTCATCAACGATAATTATTAAGCATCCTTAAAAAAACAACTTTGCTAGCTGCTTTGATAATTTAAAATAGGCAGTAATGGCTCAATAATGCAACTGACAGGCAAGGCTTTATAAAATAATTAGCAGCTGCAAAATTACGTGTGACTTTTTCTAAGCGCATGCTGGTTGATAACACAAAAGATTATAAAATGCGTAGTTGGCAGTATCAAACTCTTTTGTTTATTGACAGAAATGCTGAACACACGGGTTAAAAGAAAAGCTTGTGATGGTTTGCTCAAAGCCTGCGAGATGGAGAAATTAATGTGACCAGGGCACAGTTAGTTTTGTGTGTTTTGGCAGAGAACATGGTGAAAACAGCTGTTCCTCGCACTTACCGTACAGCCTATCGACACCAAAACGTGCTACAGGAGAGCTACCCAAACTATTTATACTCCACATATAAAAACCATGGGGTTTGAAGAAATTAAAATACATTTTAAGCACAAGACTTAGTATCATTTCCTGAAGAAAGAGATATACTGGTTAACCAGTCTCAGAAAGGCACTGAAAGATCTTACGAGCTGCGTTCATAAACCCATTCTAACTGTTCAAATAAAGTCAGAAAAATATTACTCGGAAGACCCCCTGCATCAGCCTCACTAGTTGAACCAAAGCGTATTAAGAGTTGAAGAGCAGGCTGGTAACACAGCTTGCAGCTGCAGAACTGCATGCACAGTGAATACACAGCATGCACACAAGTAAAGAGCAAGCAATTCACCGTTATACGCTTTTTTTTTTTCCTGATAACATGCCATTACCAAGCAATCCCATTCTTAAGAACGCTATTTTTCTAGAGTCTTCAAGTTTGACAGGAAAAAGAAAAACTATTACTGAAGGGCTAAAACAAATTAGCTTGTGGAAATGAAAGGAAATTGGGCTTCGAGCATCCCACTTCTGTGGTCCCAAACGAAGAAAGCACACGCAGTGTCCGCGAGGGCCAAGGGAGGCCATTTTGCTTCCAAGCGTCTTTAGCTACCGGTCCAACAAGCATTAACGAGACTGGCAGGCCTACAAAGAGATATTCTCCTCCCTAACAAACACAACATTCTTCTCTTCTTCAAGTCTTCATTATGCCAATGCCCTCTTGCATTTCACAGAATTACAGGAGTCTCAATTTATGCATATTCCTCCTCTTTGATTAATTCCTTGCCCTTCTCAGTCTTCAGAAATATTCCGCTCCCTCTGGCCAGTCTGTCCCCAAAGACGAATCCTTCCCCCCAAAGGACAGGATCCCTTCCCAGCACAAGCACTCCATCACGTCCTGGAACGGGTACGAACTTGCAGGCAGTTTCCTACAGCAGCAGCACCACTGCTCCACAACCCGACACCCCCCCGGGACGAGCACCTTCGTTACCCAACTCAGTGCGACTGGCAAACCTCCAAACTTGTGGATCACCACCAAAAAGGTCCCGAAGAAGCAGCTGACGGAGCATAGAGTCTCCAAACTCAACTCTTCTGCCAATAGCAGGGTAACAGTAACACACAGGGACAGCACCTGCACGCCTTCGCGCTCGATTCACAGTAAGGTATTGTGTAGAAAAACTAGGAGTAAAATGGAGTAGACCCCGTTTTGTCCCCTCACTTCAGCGAAGGGATCGTAAGAGCAATTCTCTGTGGAAAGCAACGAGTCCCCATGCAATTTAAAGTCCAAGAAGACATCACCCTCACTTTAAATCTATTTAAGCCAGAAACCAAAAACTGTAATACACGGTAAATATGATCCCTCGTGCTGGCAATATTGCAAATCTACTTTGTTCCAAAAGTGACATGTGTTTGAAGAGAGAGAAATCACACTTTACTATTCCAATATACCCACAATTTCAAGTAGAAAAGGAAGCTGCTCTGTGAAATATTTATAAAATGTTTCAATATGTTGGGGGTTTTGTAAATATAATTGAAAGAAGACAGCACTGAAGTAAGGTTCCATCTAACTAAGGGCAGCATTGGGCACTCTTCCCTGAAAAAATGTTGCAGGACACAAATGCACAAATTTTTGAGAACACCTTCCAGACCAGCAAGTCACCTTAGCGTCAATTAATTTTCCAAATTAATTTTTTAAAGCCCAAAAAGCCCACCCTTCTCGTACACCTTTTCTTCTAACACAGTATCGTGTACAGCCAACTCTGACAAAGCTACAGAAACCTTCCTAACACAAGTCAAAAATAAGGACAAATCTTTCACATTTCTGAGGCTGCTCCGACAACAACTAGCTTTCAAGTCCGTGGTAATCACCGTTTACCACAAACCCACCATATTTTAGAGAGCTAAGCAGTCAGTCAGAGAGCCGACAGCGGACTGAAGGAGCACAGATGGCCAAGTCTGAGGTTGCGCTGTTGACTCAAAGAGCGGCACCTCTCCCAGCTCACCTCTGAACAAATACCTCGCCAAGACCCAACCGAGGTAGCCGGAGGCATCGCCAAATAACCGAGGCTCCCGCCACCTACTGCTAAAGATCCGGTGAACAGTTTCCATAGGAAAAGAAATGCTGAACGGAGTCTTTCCAAAGCCTACGGCATGAAACAGCTGAAGTATTCTTCACATTCAGCCCTGGACTGTAGGCAGCTCACCACGCAGCTGCTGACCTGCCACGTATCACCGCGCACGAGGCTTATCCGTATGCCTTACAAAAAAGTTTCAAAGCTTAAAAAAAAAAAAGTGTCATGGACAGACCTACAGTAACTATGCCATGCAGATGGAAGATATTTTACCTTTTGACTTCTGAACAGTGTTATTAGCAAAAAAAACCATCTTTGAATACATATAAATCCTGAACACCTGTAGAAGAGGTGTTCAGGATTCTTTTCAGATTACAAAAGAACTGGAAAATACGTTTACTTGCTTAGCTGTATGATACTCAAAACAGAACTTTGTGTTTTGATATACTGCAGGCATCTATCTCAAGGCCATCTTCAGCTTTGATTGCATCAGACCTCATTAATGAGGCAAGTTCGATGCTTAAGAAGAAAGACCTATGGGGAGAACTGATCAGATGCTTTGGGGAAGAGCAGAAGCATTTCACTCCAAGCCAAATCTCAGCCGGCGTCTCGCTGTGTTTATGGGAGAGCCAAGTTGAAAGAAGAAAGGGTGTACAGTTCAGATGATGCAAATATGAAGTTTTAGCCACTAACGCTCACCACAGCTTCAGAGGCAGGCTGACTCTCCAGGAGCAGGAGTTGGGGCTCGCATCCAGCCGTAATCCTGTCATTTTAATAAACTAGTGCCAGGTAATGCACTTGAATTCTCTTCCAATAGGCAATGCGGTTTCTGCTTCAACCTTGGCAAGAAAATGAATCCTAGATGAGTTTGTACTTCAGTACAAGACTGGATTAAAAGAATCTACGAAAAAACACAGCTCATCGCCATGAATAATCTGAACTTGAAATCCATCGTTTTAACATCATTGAAACTTTCTTTTTCAGATATCCAGTACCTTCAAGCGTTGGATAGAGAGACGGTTTTCCTCATTATCTTTCATCATCTTCATCCATTCTTTTTTCACGTTATCCGCTTTGCTTGCCTACCTTCTTTCCAATTTGCCACGTTACAAAGACATCTGTTGATAACACAGCATTCTTAAACCGCTTGTTACAACTTGGTGCTACGCACCAGAAATCATCACGTCTAATCGCTTTGACCTAAAACCAGCTCTGAAGATCTACAGGCGTGCTGGTGAGACCAAAGGTCCATCTAGCTTACCTAGCACCTCTGCTCCCACTGCTCATCAAGGACTTCTTGAGCCATCAGGAAGGTCTTTGCCAAGCCTCTGAAGGATTTTCTTCCATGAAAGAAAACTCTTTTTCGTTATTTTTCAACTAAGATTTCACAACATTGTGGCAAACAGTATCTATGCTCAGTGTGAAACAACCGTTTCCTAGCACAAGTCATACCACATATGACTATCAATTTCTACCGCATCATTTCCCATCGCTTCTCTTTCAGTTTGAAGGTGCCATTTCGTATGCTTCCTCCAGAACACTCAGCACAACTTTAAAGACAAAAAAAAGCCCTGAATGTCTAGGTCATCTTTAACCATGCAACCGAGACAAAGACGACAATTTTATTTGTAAAAACCAAACTGTAAAACTGAAAAGTAAGAGGAATCCTTCATTCTTTAGAATTCACAAATACACAAGACTGACATTTCTTAACACAAACTTTTATTTTTTGCAGTTCAAAAAAAAAAAAGACCTAACTCTTTGGTTATTTTGCAACACTGTTGTCTAAACATGGCTTGCCCCGTGAGGTCTCAAAACAGCCTGAACTGCCTACGCAGCAGCAGGTGTACATAAAGAAAAAAAACTACTATTCAGAATAAAGTTAATATATGCCAGGGCTAGAAGCAGCCGTGACAGGGAGGAAAGGCTGCGTAGCTGCAGTCAGACCAGAACGTCTGGAGAACACATGCTACGCTGTAGTGCCATTAGGGCAAGAAGTTACAACCTTTGATCTGCCCAGAAAACTTCATAGCTAGTTTGTCAAGAGATATTTTTCAGTAAAAACATTTGCTTAGTGTTAGAAAGCACCAGTAAGCGACTGAATAATTCACATTTAAACAGATTACACTTTTGCCAAGTGCTTTATCCATTTAACAACACAAACCCAAATCTGTTGCCCTGTTCAATTTTACACATTTGTATTTTAAACCATCTTCCCTTTAAGTTTTCAAGTCTGCCCGAACAGCCGCGCTTCTCCCTGGCCTTCAGTGCTTCCAGTGTAAAAGTACTTGAAAACTTATTTTTGTTCTGAAGCCCCTAACGCAGCTGTCACCACCCTAACGATTCCTTCGCTTTTTTAACACGCAGCACAAATAGGGCCTAACAATCTTGCATGACTTTGCCAAATTGCAAAAAAGCACTCCCCCGCAGGCTTTCCACACGTTTGTTGAAGACTATTTAAAATTTAAACACATGAAACCAATAATGAATTATTCAATTTTTTGAAATTACATTCTCCTGTATTTTTGACGTATCAAGCCTAGGCCTTTCAAGAAAAATCCACAGCTTTCAGAACGCTTTTCTCTCTCCCAGTATTCACCAGTTCCTTCCTTTTCTTCCTTCAAGAGCTGAAACTGTTATTTGCTTCATAGCTGAAAGCTCAGTCAGATGAATGAAAGCATTTTGTGTGTCCCTCAGAGCTAGTCTTCAGTCTCTGGAACAGTCAATGTCACATAGACCACATTTGGAAGATTAAATTTTTGCAGATAAATAGGCTGCTTTGTTTTAATGCAGACTTTGCAGGAGGGAGGGCTGAATACATGAACATCTCATCTATCCTACCGAGAGTCAGCATACAATTTTTGCACACATTTTAGTCACCCAGATGACGTTAGTATTTTACACCACTGAGAAAGGGTTTCTTTTGCCATTTGACACCCACTGCAGAAGACATGAACAATTTTTAATATTAAAAAACAAATAAAAATCAATGCGTATGGCAACTTTGAAATGCAATTTGGAACCGAACACGCTGTGCAGCAGTTACAGTAATTTACTAGCACTGTTTCTAGCATTTTGAAACTTGTACGTAAGCACTCAAACTGGCGAACAGCATCACAATTCATTTAATGCACAGTAAAAAATTAGTTCATAAAAACAGTGCAGCAGGTAAGATGCCGAGTACAAGTTTATGCAATAATCTTTGAAAGACACTCACCTTCATATGAGTGCATTCAATGTTACACAGAGAACACATATGTGGAAATATTCTTGGAGATGTGGCATAGTAGTCATTCATCATTGACGGAGTGGGCAATCTTTTTATCTTCTGGGCATCGGACTGCAGAAACACTGGAAGCCACGATGCTTTCACGATGCCAAAAGGAGATTTAATTGGCCCCTCAGCCTGCGTCTGGAAGGGCTTCTGTCCTGCTCCTGAGGTGCTCTGGGCGTTAGACTGGCTTGTCCCAGATTCATGCGACATTCTTTCATGCTGGCTTATCGCCGCAAGAAGTCCAGCGGAAAAGGGCGGATGGGTCATCGGCGGCATTACGTGCTGGGTCATAGGCTGCTGGACAAGAGGCGGCATGACAGGCGGCATCATGGGCTGCGCCATGGGTGGCATCATAGGTGGCATCATAGGCGGCATGACGGGCGGCATCGCAGGCTGGGATACAGATTTCACCACGGGGAGCCCGGCGGGTGTTGCACACAAACCGGACACCTTTCCCGGGGTCTCAGCTGGAAAAAACGATCGAGTATTTGAGGAATCGTTCTGGAACCCTGTCGGTTTTATTAATTCTTCAACTGGAAACACTGGATTACATGTCACGCTAGATGGTGGGACACCCATTGACATATTCTGCTCTCGTTGGAAGTCTTCCCTGTTCTCTCCGCTCGATGCTTCAGGATTATAGACACGTGCTTCGAGAGGCTCTTCAGTCAGCACTTCAGGATTATAAGCACGCACTTCAAGAGGATCTTCAGTGTAACCGTATTTGCTTGCGTGCCCATAATCAATCACTTTACCCTTGACTGCTGCACCACTCGTACCACCAATCGTTTCTTCTGCTCTGCTCTGCGAATGTAAACTAGGTAAAGAATGACCCATCTTACGCATCCGTATTTCTCTTAATATTAGCGGCATGTTTTCAGGCGTTAACTGATCGTCTGGATAGCGGCTGAGTTCCTCCAGATCTTCATTAGACAGCCCAAAACTCGCTAAAATACTGGAAGCACTTTCTGGTGTGTAGCGGTTCTGGGCATTTGAATTCTGCTCCGAGATCCGTGGCGAGGCCGATGGCTTTTGCGCAGTTGTCCCGGCTGAACACTGGCTACTCTCCCAGCAAGTTGTGCGAGGCTCTGCCTTCTGCTCCTGGTGTAGGTTTGTCTTCTCCTTTACCCGCCTCGGATCAGTCCTGTGCAGAGTTACCCGAACGTTTATCCTCTGTGAACCCGTCCACTGAAACGTTTCCTGTCCCGAAAATCTTTGTGACATTCCTTGGGGTGTTCCAGGTGCAGGCTTTCTCTGAAGACCTGCTGCACCTCCTCCCCTAAAGGATCCTGGAGGCTTTGTGCCAGATGGATTAGGTCCTCTCGGCCTCTGAGGTAAAGTTCCTCTAGGGCTAAACATCGCGCTTTTCAGAAACGCCTGATTTAACCAAGCATAAGGAGGTGCAGAACTGTTGGTAGCAACTGAGGTCAATTGCTGAAGAGCCAACTGTGTCTTAATTTGTGCAAGCTGTAAAGGAGGAGGGCCCAACAGAAGTGGGCTTGCAATGCCAAGGTTCAAGGAATTCACAAGTGGTGCGAAACTTTCCAAGAATAACACAAAGCTGAAAGTTAAAAGACAAGTATTAGATTATTTTATCTTTTCACCTACTTTACGCAGTGGATTCTATAACCGGTGAGAAAAACAACTGAAGTCACAAAACAGTACTTTAATGACAGTTTAAATGGTACTTTTGAATTCAAGATTCTGTTGAACAAAACCATTTTCTTTCGCTGGATAAAATCTTAATATGCAGCAAATAGATAACAGAGAATTAAGCAAATAAGCTTTACCAAACAAGTTCAACGTCACAGATAACATACTTAGTGACAACACTCTTTCAACAGCATTTTCTAAAACGTCACATTTCAGTTCTTAATGACAACAGAGTTTGGATTTATTTACAAATAGAGCTATTTTATGAGCAATAAGTCGAAGTATTAAAACCCTCTCCAAACATTTATGAGGTATGAATTGTAAGTGAAACCATTATGTAGAGAATTCAAAACAGTTACAACATGGATGTCAAGTCATCGTGGAATCGATCTGAAGGCAGCAGAACAGTTTTCAGGAGGGACACTCCCATGACCACTCTCACGGGAAAACTACTATACCCTGAAAGTATTTGAAGGGTGTGACTATTTGAATTCCGTGGCTAGAAATTTCCATTTCCCAGATGTTAAAGGCAAGATCTTATACTGAAACAACTGTAAACAGAAAGGTGTAAAGTCATACAGAAACTGAAACCATCTATATACAAGCATAAAAAAAGAACAACGGCAATGGAAACTGCCATCTTTTACTTCAGCTGAAACCACCGAGACCTCAATCCTGTAAGGCAGTAAAAGAACGTACAAATATAGGTAGAATAAGACAAAGTGATGCTCACACTAACAACAAATGAAATACCAGAGGTTTGGAAATGCATTCTCATAGCATACTCAAAGCAAGGTGCCTCACCTGCCCAGCTCTGCCTGCATTTATAACTCTCCAAAACGGCACAATCGGCACAGTCAGAAGGATCCCAAGAAGTCCTCACTCCACCCCTTGCCAGTCTGCCCTCTCCCAAAATGGGATAACCTGCTGTTTTCATTCTTCTTGCAGCAATACCTTAGGTTTGAATGAGTTTCACCAGCAGATTTTCACTAAGCACAACTACAATAGGGCTTGCCGGCACTGTTAGTTGTTTCTGAACTTGCACGCTGTATTGCTGCAGTGTTGAGGTTCTCGTCTCACCAACACTAACTCCATCACAGCTTTTGTTTTCAAACCTCACTTGAGTTGACCCTAAATAAAAGTTTTTCAAGTAAATGGAGGTGCCTCTCTCATCTCTGTCACCTGTAAGGACTGAAGTTCTGAAGCTTGAGAAGAACAACTCAAAAGATAAAAATTACACGCAGCTATAGCTTGAGAGAGGTGAACCACGTACAAGCTGCAGGAGACTCAGATTTTACGGCCAAATTCCTGTAACTTGCTACTATCTGTATGTTAAGCATTCTTTTTAAGTTCTATTGGTAATTATTTAATTTTAACTAAGTACAAACTGAAGTCAGGCCAAGGAGAAACAGTAGCTACAGAAACACTACCCATATCTCTTCTCCATAGGAAGCCACCATAAAGAAAAGATTCCCACCAGACAACAATCCCAGAACTCTGGCCTCTAATCCAGGACTCCTTACCCCATATCCCTCCTCCCTCAGAAATTAAATCACATTTAAATGGTAACTGCATGTTAGGCCCAGTTTGTTTAAGACCATTTCAAAACAGACTGTTAAGCAAACATCCACAAAGTAATCTCTTGCCTTTCAGTTTTGCTCTTCTCTGGAACTCTCCTCACTGGAGGGCAAAAAAAAACCTCTCAGCACATTGATTCGGAAAGTAGTTGGAGAGAGAGAACGATATCAAAGCCACCCATAACAAGAACAAGAAAGAATATATTAGTAGAGCACATTTTAAAAATAAACATGCTGGTTTGCAAACTGAACCTTAATTCAGTGGATTAGGAAACTCCCAGAGGATCTGTTCAGGAGCAAACCAGAACTTCAACGGGAAGAATTTTTACCCCTCAATTAGCCATTTCCAGGCAGCGTAGCCCACTCAATCACCAGCGTGCTGTGACCAGGTGTCCTCCCACACCAGTGGCTTGAACCACTGTGTCGTGATTTAAGCCCAGTTGGCAACCAAGCCCTACCCAGCTGCTCGCTCACCCTAACCCCCCGGTGGGATGAGGGAGAGAATCGGAAGGGCAAAAGTAAGAAAACTACTGGGTTGAGATAAGAACAGTTTAATAATTGAAATATAATAATAATAATAATTAAAAAACTGTAATGAAAAGGAGAACGACGAGACAGAGAAACAAAACCCGGGGCGGGGG
>VYZW01043759.1:9438-23218 GCA_013401315.1 Balaeniceps rex | reverse complement strand
GGGGGGGAAACAAACAAGTGATGCAACCGCTCACCACCCACTGACTAAGGCCCAGCCCATCTCTGAGCAGCGGTCGCTGCCCCCCGGCCAACTCCCCCCACTTTATATACTGACCATGACCCCATATGGTATGGAATAGCCCTCTGGCCACTTCGGCTGTGCCCCCTCCCAGCTTCTTGTGCACGCGGCAGAGCATGGGAAGATGAAAAAGTCCTTGAGTAGTGTAAGCACTACTTAGCAACAACTAAAACATCAGTGCGTTATCAGCATTCTTCTCATACTAAATCCAAAACGCAGCACTGTGCCAGCTACTAGGAAGAAAATTAACTCTATCCCAGCCAAAACCAGGACACACTGCCAAAAGCCGTATGCCTCTACAAACGTCTCATCGGAGTTTGCACACCGTCAGCCTCGTCAGAGATGGTGACCCAGGAATCAGCAGGCAGAAAAAGCCGACCGGCATATTGCACGCTCAGTCCGGTATCAGAATGCCACGATGAGATGTCTTCTGGTTTACGACCACTTTTAAAGCTATCACTCCAGCAAACTCCTAAGGTACACAGTCACGTCCAACAGGGAATATGGGTATATACTCACTTTACCCCCGAGTGCGCTACATAATCGATTTAAAAGCAAAACAGATTAAATTTCTTTTGCTTTGCAGTGAATATTCT
Organism: Balaeniceps rex; assembly: GCA_013401315.1. Taxonomy (NCBI): domain Eukaryota; kingdom Metazoa; phylum Chordata; class Aves; order Pelecaniformes; family Balaenicipitidae; genus Balaeniceps; species Balaeniceps rex. Next base: position 22,544 of record VYZW01043759.1, on the reverse strand, counting down.
AAACTAAAATTGAGGATCACGTTTTCCCACTTTGTTTTAGCAACGGTACTCCAAAATGAGGAAAAAACATCTTCCATTTTGGATACTAAAACCATAAAAATAGCCTTACTGAAGTAGAAAAGCGGTCCAGTACCCTGTGTTCAACAGTAGCCAATACCTGATGCTACAGACCATGCTGTAAGATAATGTACTTTCACCTAAGTCCTGAAACCTTCTTCAGTTAACAGTCTAAAGGTTGTAATGTCATTTCACCCGAGATGTTAATTAAGCAAAATAGTCAAACAGAGACTTTTCTCAGAATCAATGAACCAAATGCTGCAATCTGTTCAGGACATGGTAATACTGGGCTTGCGAACTTACTGTGCTGGTTTAGGCTGGGGTAGAGTTAATTTTCTTCAGAGTAGCTGGTACGGGGCTGTGTTTGGATTTGTGCTGGAAACTGCTGATAACCCAGGGATGTTTTCATTCCTGCTGAGCAGTGCTGACACAGAGCCAGGGCCTCTTCTGCTCCTCACCCTACCCCACCAGCGAGTAGCTGGGGTGCACAAGAAGTTGGGAGGGGACACAGCCGGGACAGCTGACCCCAACTGACCCAAGGGATTTCCCACACCGTATGGCATCATGCTCAGCGTATAGAGCTGGGGGAAGAAGAAGGAAGGGGGAATGTTCGGAGTGACGGTGTTTGTCTTCCCAAGTCACCGTTACACGCGCTGGAGCCCTGCTTTCCTGGAGGTGACTGAGCACCTGCCTGCCCATGGGAAGTAGGGAAGGAATTCCTTGTTTTGCTCTGCTTGTGAGCACGGCTTTTGCTTTACCTATTGAACTGTCTTTATCTCAACCCACGAGTTTTCTCACTTTTACCCTTCCAATTCTTTCCCCCACACCACCACGGGGGAGTGAGCAAGCGGCTGCGTGGGGCCTAGTTGCTGGCTGGGGTTAAACCACAACACTTACCCTCCAAAAATGTTAAAAAACCAAACAGCCTCAGAAGTGCATGCTCCTTAACAAACAGGACCATGAGAACCACTTTCTCAGCTGCTGTGGTGTTGGAAGACACACACCAAAAACTGTCTCTTCAGGGAAACGGAAGAGACGTGGCACTAGCATTTTAAAGCTACCGTCCTGGGTCAGGAAAATAAAGAGAACAAATACTAAGAATTTCTCTCTCAAACTAATTAGGTTCTCCATCAATATTAGTAATTGAAGAAATATAAAAGGCAGTTTTGTGATTTCTGTGATCAAAAGGCTAGTCCATGAAAGAATTCAAAACATAAGTACAAAGTAACCTTGAAGCCGAGGTTTTAAAAGACACCCATATTTGTGCTGTACAGCCCTTAATGACTCTGAAACCTAGCTGCAGTGAAACACTCAGGACTTTACTCAAGTCCACAATAATGCAAATATATTTGAGCACATCTAAGACACTCGTTTTCTTGTCACCTGGCCCTAACTACACCTGAAATCATAGGAAATAGAGGCCAGACATTTAAACTGTATTCCTCCCCAGGGAAGTCATACGCTCAAATTCTCTTCTGACATCCAGTCAGCACTGCGCAGCAGCAAGCGTTCAACGAAGCCTGAATCGGCTGGGTCTCATGGCTGACCTTTTCAAAAGAAATGCTGGAAATGACAGTTGAAAGATAAAGTGATGCCAAGACTAAGAAAACAATGCTTGGGACATTTAAGGCTAGATTCCCACCTTCCTCTTCAAAAGAAGCTTTGTTTTGGCGTGTGTCTGTGATCCTCTAGACTGCTTTTTCTGCTTGTCGTGATTTAAGCCCAGTCGGCAAGCAAGCCCTACCCAGCCGCTCGCTCACCCTAAGCCCGCGGTGGGATGGGGGAGAGAATCGGAAGGGCAAAAGTAAGAAAACTACTGGGTTGAGATAAGAACAGTTTAATTGAAATAAAATAAAACATCATCATCATAATAATAATAATGAATTGTCATGAAAATGTAAACAACAAAAAAAGAGAGAGAGGAACAAAACCCAGGGAAAACAAGTGATGCAACCGCTCACCACCCACCGACCGATGCCCAGACCATCCCTGAGCAGCAATCGCTGTCCCCCGGCCAACTCCCCCCACTTTATATACTGACCATGACCCCATATGGTATGGAATAGCCCTCTGGCCACTTTGGCTGTGCCCCCTCCCAGCTTCTTGTGCACCCGGCAGAGCACAGGAAGGTGAAAAGTCCTTGACTAGTCTAAACACTGCTTAGCAACAACTAAAACATCAGCGTGTTATCAGCATTATTCTATATTAAATCCAAAGCACAGCACTATGCCAGCTGCTCGGAGGAAAATTAACTCTATCCCAGCTGGAACCAGGACAGTGGTGCAGTGACATCCTGACCAGTCTTACAGCAGTGACCAAGCACCTTGCTGATGCTTCATCATAAGTGAATGAAAAATAGGCAGAATGTCCCCAAAGCCCACTGTCCTCACCTGACTCCTGGAAAAGTTAGTCCTTGAAACTTAAAATTTCAGAGTATCACAGAAAGCCAAATGATACCCTTCTTGCTTTCCCCTCAACTTCATCAGTCCATTTTGCAAAGCTTCCCAATATGCACAGATAAATTAGAAGTTCTGGCTACCTGCTTACATGCTGGAGAGCCTTAATGACAACATTTGCTCATGTGGTGAGTACAGGACGGTCTTGCGCCTTCCCTGGTTCGAGGATACAGCTAGAATAAACTTTTACCCGCTCTCCCTATGACCTTCCTCCCTCCCCAGAGGTCCAGCTGCCTGTGTTTCAAGGATCCAGGGTCCACCTCTGGTGCAGCCCAGCTGCATAACCTTGGCCAGGCTGCAGAGAAAACTGCTAGAGCTGCAGGAAAAGAGTTTCTGGTAAAGTTTGCAGAGAGAGTTAAAAGAAAGGCGGAGGGGGGATTACAGGCACAGACAGAGAGGTGCCATTTGCAGCTCAAGGATTCAGTAGGAAAAACACCAAGGTGCTAATGCTTAGACTAGCAGTCTGTTAAATCCTTAGGGCACATTTAGCAGTAAATAATTGGTTGGCATTTTTAAACTCTCTCTAGCCTGCTTGCAAAGCTAATGCCACCTAACCAAAGCGACCCAGAGAGGGATGTTAACAGAGCTGACAATTCACTAAACCGACCTGGAGGCACGCCAATAAAAATATGTAGAAAACTCCTCTCTCTTACAGGTGCAGGAAGCAACAGTCAAAAGCAGTGGGTACTAGCAGATTTGAAGCAAAGATGAGAAGTCCTGCAAGCAGAAAAAGGGAAATGCAGCGCTGACCAGCAATAACACTGAGTTCAAGCTCTTAGCGTTGAAGGCGAAAAAAAATGGTACCTACATCTTGAAGCTGTACCATTTCCGTGGCTAGCTGCCTACCAACAGAAACACCTGCAATACAAAAATCAATCACAAACAAAACAGGAGGCGTAAGTTACAGGTTTGGCAACGAGACCTCGTAAGAACGTAGAAGCTGCTTTCTCTAGTCACAAGAGAAGGCTTTATCTGAAGGTATAGTCTCGCAGTCATTGAAAGGATAATTCTCTGCCGATTTCTCTCTATAAACGGTACTGAATTTTCCAGATATGTGCTAATTACAGAGCAGTCAACTAAAGATTGCATCAATATAAGGAAACTCTGGGAACCCAGGCATGCTGCAGGGACCGATACTACAGCTAATCAAATACTCACCCACAGCCAACATCTTCAGGCCACAGAGATCGAGCAGTGGCAAGCCCGGGAAACCCCCGAGGGATCACCCTGTTTGCACCGACAGCAACATGACTTTAAACACGCAGCGGGCTGACCCCGGCCAGCAGCCGAGCACCCACACAGCCACCCACACACACACCCCCTCCCCAGCGCAACAGGGAGAGGAAAAATGCTAAATAAAGCTCATGGGAAGAGACAGAGACAATATGAAAGTGAAATGGGGGGAGCCAAGCAAAGGCTGCCACTCACCACCTCCCGCGGGCAGACCAGTGCCCAGCCGGGCTCCGAGCAACAGCCACCTCGGAAGCCAAAACTCTCCTCTTTCTTCCTCCACCCCATTTATACAGCTGAGCATGACGTTATACAGTATGGAACATCCCTTTGGCTGGTTCGGGTCGGCTGTCCCAGCTGCGTCCCCTCCCAGCCTACTCTCAGGGGCACAGAGATGGAAAATGGAAAAGCCTGGACACCGTGCAAGCCCTGGTCAGCAGCAGCCACAACGCTGGTGCGTGACCAACACTGGTTTAGCGAAGGCAGTTAACTCCATCCCAGCCAGCACCAGTACAAACTGATACCCACCTCACGCAATCTGAACGTGGAGCACAAAGCACGGGTTAGCAGCAAGACACCAAGAGAAGGAAAATAAACTAAAGCAAGCCATGCCCCGAACACCTTGATCTCGTTGGAAGTCTAGCTCAGTAGGACACGAAGCATTAAACAAACTGCACCTAAACCAGACTCCTCCATCCCTGCTGGTCCAACCACATTGGAAGAAGCAATATAAATTCCAGACCCCAAATATGAGAAATTCAAGTTTGATATGTCAGACTTCTTCCCTAGAAATACCAAATCAACTACACACATTACGACAGCTTGAAAAATCAAATCAGATTATTAGCTCCTTGCTTTCCTTCAAACCCACAAAAACTTATTAAACAGACTACTTCCATTTGAAACAATTTTATTATGTGCATCCTATTACATACCCTATCAATACCCAAGAAGCACCTCCCAAAAAGCAAAATCAACTAACAGAATAACTTCAAGAACAGGACTGCAGAAATCTGAAGCGCTAACTTGTCATTCACTCCTGCCTCTGTATTTTCCTCTTTGGCAATATTGGGAAAAGAAGTCCTAGAGCTGGAGCAGACCACTGTTAAATGACAGTTAACAAAGATGTTTACCACTGCCTGGCTACAAAAGCGACTATTGAATGCTCACCCTCCTTGCAGTCAGTAACTCTTGTTCTTGCTGCCCAGGCTGAATTCAGTGACAGAGAATAACTGCGCCATTTCCTACGAGCGCTCCAATGCAAAGCGACTGCCCCCAGGTTCTGCCCCACTGCTAACTCTAGTGAAAATCAGAACTGAGCTCCACGTGTGAGAGTATTACATAAACCTGACGCACAAAATGAGCAACCGCGTGAGCTAAACGTAAAATTACTGTTGTCTAGCATTGGTAAGACACTGACAGAAACCATTACACAGTGTGGTGGGTTGACCCTGGCTGGACCCCAGGTGCCCACCAAAGCCGCTCTGTCACTGCCCTCCTCAGCTGGACAGGGGAAAGAAAATATAATGAAAGGCTCGTGGGTCGAGGTAAGGACAGGGAGAGATCACTCAGCAATTACCGTCACGGGCAAAACAGACTCGACTCAGGGAAATTAGTTTAATTTATTACCAGTCAAATCAGAGTAAGGTAATGAGAATATAAAAACTAAGTCTTAAAACACCTTCCCCCCACTGCTCCCTTCTTCCCAGGCTCAACTTCACTCCCAAATTCTCCACCTCCTCCCCCCAAGCGGCGCTGGGGGACGGGGAATGGGGATTGTGGTCAGTTCATCACACACTGTCTCTGCCGCTCCTTCCTCCTCGAGGGGGAGGACACCTCACACTCTTCCTCTGCTCCAGCGTGGGGTCCCTCCCGCGGGAGACAGTCCTCCATGAACTTCTCCAATGCAAGTCCTTCCCACAGGCTGCAGTTCTTCATGACCTGCTCCAGCGTGGGTCCTTCCATGGGGTGCGGTCCTTCAGGAGCAGACTGCTCCAGCGTGGGTCCCCCATGGGGTCACAAGTCCTGCCAGCAAACCTGCTCCAGCGTGGGCTCCTCTCTCCATGGGGCCACAGGTCCTGCCAGGAGCCTGCTCCAGCATGGGCTTCCCATGGGGTCACAGCCTCCTTCGGGCATCCACCTGCTCCGGCGTGGGGTCCTCCACAGGCTGCACGTAGATACCTGCTCCACCATGGACCTCCATGGGCTGCAGGGGGACAGCCTGCCTCACCATGGTCTTCACCACGGGCTGCAGGAGAATCTCTGCTCCGGCGCCTGGAGTACCTCCTCCCCTCCTTCCTCACCGACTTTGGTGTCTGCAGAGTCGTTCCTCTCGCATATTCTCACTCCTCTCTCCGGCTGCAGCTGTGCAGGTTTTTTTTCCCCCCTTCTTAATGACGTTATCCCAGAGGCGCTGCCACCCTCGCTGATGGGCCCGGCACTGGCCAGCGGCAGGTCCATCCTGGTGCCGGCTGACATTGGCTCTGTCAGATGTAGGGGAAGCTTCTAGCACCTTCTCACAGAAGCCACCCCGTAGCCCCCCCGCTCCCAAAACCTTGCCACGCAAACCCAATACATTCCACCCCTCACCTCTGTGAATCGTGCATTTAAGAATTATCATTAAAATCCACGTTCATCACACAATTTTCACAAACTTCACTCACACCAACAAGAGAAAAAGAAATCCCCACACCAAAATCAAAATATCATCACAACACGGAACGAAAGTGGACAATTTACATACAATCTGCTCCTCATCCCTTCACCACAATTACAACCACCGAAATTCCCCATGATCATTCCGTTCTCTAACACTGTTCAGTCCATGTTTTGCCCGTTACCACTCCCAATTACTATCCCTATCTCGAATTCCTCACGCCCCACGTTGGATGCCAAAAAGAAATGTTGTGGCTTGTGGTTTAACCCCAGCCCACAGCTAAGCACCACCCAGCCGCTCGCTCATTCCCCCCCAGTGGGATGAGGAAGAGAATCGGAAGAGTAAAAGTGAGAAAACTCATGGGTTGAGATAAGAACAGTTTAATAATTGACATAAAGTAAAATAGTAATCATAATAATATACAAAGCAAGTGGTGCACAATGCAATTGCTCACCACCCACTGACCGATGCCGAGACCATCCCCGAGCAGCAATCGTTGCCCCCCGGCCAACTCCCCCCACTTTATATACTGACCATGATGCCATATGGTATGGAATAGCCCTCTGGCCACTTCGGCTGTGCCCCCTCCCAGCTTCTTGTGCACCTGGCAGAGCCTGGGAAGCTGAAATGTCCTTGACTTAGTGTAAACACTGCTTAGTGACAACTAAAACACCAGCGCGTTATCAGCATTATTCTATACTAAATCCAAAACACAGCACTATGCCAGCTGCCAGGAGGAAAACTAACTCTATCCCAGCCAAAACCAGGACACATAGCTATCTCAAATATGAAAGTACCTAGAAAAAAGTAACAGAAGCTGAAGATTCCTAAATGGAAACAAAATACAATATATACTTATGTGGTGGGCTGACCCCAGCCAGCAGCCAAGCACTCACAGCTGCTTGCTCACTCCCCACCACCTCCCCACCCTATCTGGCCAGGGAGAGAATAGGAAGAGCAAAAGCAAGAAAATCCATGGGTTAAAATAAAGACAGTCTAACAGGTCTTTAGAACCCTGCCCAGAAGGGGGGGAGCGAACCAGGAGTAAAGCAAAGGCAGTCACTCACTCAGAGGGATGCTCAGCCAGGCTCCAAAAACACAGGACCTTGGAAGTCAAAACCACCCTTTTCTTCTTCCTCTACCTCAGCTTTTATCGCCAAGCAAGAGGTTACACGGTATGGAACAGCTCTTTGGCCAGTTCGGGTCGGCTGTGTCCCCTCCCAGCCTCCTGCCCACCCCAGCCTGCTTGCTTGGGGGGGACAGGGGAGAAAGCCTTGATGCTGCGCAAGCACTGCCCAGCAAGAGCCAAAATATGGCTGCTTACCTCCAGGGGTTTAGCCGCACATCCAGAACACAGCACCATGCTCCATCCCAGCCAAACCCCGTACAATTCAGTGACATCATTCACTGAAATATTCCCAAACCCTGGAGGTAGCCTCGGGTCTCCCCCGGGTTTTTTCTGCCCACGGCTCCCAGGCAGGCCGCGCTCCCTGGCTGCGGCAGAGAGCACGCTCCTTGCAGCTGGTCCTGGTCAGCCTGGCCCAAGGGCGACCGCACAAACTATTTCCTGCTGATCTGTCCGAAGCTTGCTGCAAGGCTCCATTTGAAATAGTTCTTCTTTCGGGTTACTCAACCCGAAAGAAGACCCACAAGCTGACTGCAACCCAGAACACATATTCTTCAGAAACCCACAATGCCTAGAAAAGCTGCTGTTTCTTTTTTGTTAGCTGGTGGGGACGTGGCTGCTACGTTATTGACCACAGCCATAGGGACGTGACGACGTTCACCTTTCTGCTTCAGTTCCGAGAACTGGATCTCTTCTGCAGGTCCCTTGATCTTGCTTTGTTTTATGGCAAAACCAGCCTTCAGAAGGATCTGGATTATTCTATTCCCCTCTCAAACATTTCCCTCACTGTGTTGCCCAACACAATTATGTTGTCAGTGTATGGCAGGCGTTCAGGGGCTTCACCCTGTTCCAGTGCTGCCTGTATCAGTCCACGGCAAAAGGCAGGGCTGTGTTTCCAGCCTGGGGTAGTCAGTTCCAGGTGCACGGACACCCCTCCACCTGAGAGCAGCCTGCACCCTGCACTCCGCTGCCCGAGGGACGGAGCACGTGTGGGCAGCACTGGTTGTGCCGTACCACCTGGCTGCCTCGGGCTCCCGCTCACGCTGGAGCGCAGCACATCCAGCACAGCAGCGTGACCTCCTGCAGACTGTGACATTCCACCTTCGGCCTTCACCCTCCGTCAGGCTTTGGCGCTGCCGTATGGGTCTACTACAGGGTGAAGTCACCCCTGAAATCCAGACAGGTTCCACCCCTACACCCTGATGGCATTGGACTACACTGCAGACCAGAGTCCACCAGAGCCTTGTGCTCCCGTGGATCCGATGTGCCAGGCCACTGAATCCGCACCGCCCAGTCGAGCCCATTGTCCCTCTCCTCTGCCTGGCCAGAGACAAAGCCACCCTACTCCTGGTCGGAGCACTCATTATCTGACTCCTGCCATAGCAGACCAGACGTCCCTTCATCGAGATCAGGAGGAGGAGAGGCATCCTCAGCCCTTCTGCTGCATCTGGGGAATTGCTCAACAGCACCCGGAGCACTAGTCCTCCCGGACGGACCCTTTTTAGCTGCTGTTTTTCCCCACAATTCACACAGGCAGCATCTAGGTCCAAGATGGCATGCCACCCCACTTCCTCACGTGGCTCCCCACAGCCGCACAGGCAGAATCAGCAGGTGACACATGGGGTCCCCTCCCCCTGAGCCGGGAAAGGCTGACTCCGTGCAGCACCCTTCACAGCCGAGACGCCAGCCTGTAGGAGCGAGGAGGAAGAAATTCTCTTTGAATCATTGAAGCTGGCGGGACAGTTTCTCCACAGCCGGTGCCTTGATGTCTAGCCAGCCCACCATCATGCGGGCGCTGCTGTACCACACCAGTGTGTTCAACACTAACCTCCGCCACGTGGCCCCTGTGCACTGGACGTCATCCGGATCTCCGGAGCCCTGGCTGCTGTCCAGGTCACTGCAGACCACCCCCACCACTTGCCTCGGGGGACAGACAAGGTGGTCCACTTGCCACCGCAGTCTACCAGATCATCTTCAAGGGGATACTTCATTCTCAACAGGAGATGCCTGCACTGGGTCTCTGGTTTAGCCACGGTGTCCACTGGTATTATCCTTAGATCCGGGAACCCTCCAGCTCCTTTGAGGATGCTGAACACAGGCCTGGTAAGCCTAGGCCAGCTCCCAACACAGCACTAGAAGTCGGTGTCTCTTTTTGGCAGAGACAAGGCATCCCTCCTGCAGGCAGTCTGCCATTTCAGCAGGATTATGTGCCTGCTCAGGCAAAAACTCCCAGGCCGTCAGAGGTGAAAACTGCTCTAGGCACCTGCCCACATTCTTCCGCACGCCGTGCCACCCAGGAGCCGGCTGCCGCAGGACACGTTCCCATCTGCCATCCCCAGCCAGCTGGTTACCAGAGGATCCACCAAGATGTGAATGGGGATCAGTGGATTCAGAGTCTGATGAGGTGGCAGCATGTGCGGGGCACTGGTGGCAGGGCGACACTATTATTACCATTACAAACAACAGTCAAAATCATCAACACCACTACGAACACTTCTGTTACGCCAGGATGTTCAAGAAACCAAGAAGCCATTGCAACAAGGCTGTCCCAGAGGAGAAGAGGAGGAAGGTGTAATTGCTGTTTGTCTCCAGGGAATGGTTCCCAGAGTACTGGGATGACAGCAACACAGAGGCCAAACACCAGACCAGGCTCAAAGCACCGCTTTTGTCATAGGTTTCCCAGGCAAAACAAAACAACACAGTCAATAGCAAAGGCTGAAAGCTGCCATTTCAAAGCCCTACCAAGTAGCAGCTGAACAGCAGTAAATTCAGTCTAGCATGCTCTGATCAGATCGGTCGCTATCTCGATACCCCTCGTGCCCCACACCGAGCTCCAAAAAGGACTGAGGTGTGTTGACCCCGGCCAGCGGCCAAACACCCACAGAGCCACTCGTCACCCCCACTCCCCACCCCAGCAGGAGAGGGGGAGAGAAGGAAGCACAAAAGTGAGAAAACTCACAGGTTAAGACAAAGACAATCTAACAGGTGAAGGAAAGAGAGGGGAAAAAAAAAAACAAGCAAAGGCAATTACTCACCACCTCCCACAGGCAAACCAGTGCCCAGCCAGGCTCCAAGCAACAGTCACCTTAGAAGTCAAAACCACCTTTTTCTTCTTCCTCTACCCCAGTTTTTGCTGCCGAGGTATGGAACATCCCTTTAGGCAATCCAGGTCACAGCTGTGTACCCTTCCAACCTCTTGCCTACTCTCAGGGGGCAAAAGCCTGGACACTATACAAGCACTGTTCAGCAAAAACAGCCAAAACACTGGTTGTGTGACCAACACCGGTTTAGCCACAAATCCCAAACACAGGTCACAGTGAAGACCGTTAACTCCATCCCAGCCAGAGCCAGTACCGCTCACCAACGTAATTCACTGAAATATTCCAAAAAGCCTCCATTTCATTCCAGCGTTCATCAGGTTCAATGCATCAAGTTTATATACAGACACCAAAAAAAGCCAAATCAGCACCAAGTCCTTCAGCAAGTAATTCTTAAAAACACGACAAAAAAGGGCATTTCAGCACCTTCATGGAATATTAGCAGCAGAGATCTACTGGCCTTTTTCAATTTTCACTTTCCATGTAAAATTTTAGAGCAGTACAAATCCTGCACGCTGTTTTGTAAGTATATTTATACATATGCAACAGCCCTGAGGCATACGGAGCTCTGCACGCCTGATGTGGAGATGCACCCGAGAGCACTGTGGACAAAGAGCGAATACTAACACTTCTGCCTAAAACTTACTAAAAACACCCCAAACTCCATTCAGAATATTTAACTTGATGGCAAAAAAAGATAAAACATTTTATTTACCTTCAAATGTGAAACACTGAAAAAAAAAACATTCTTCCCATTCCACACACAGAAGACCTTCTTGATTGGTATGAACTAACACAAGTATGGTCGAGCTTCCACCAAGCTCAGCCCCAAAACCAAACTGCAAGATACTTGGGAAACGGAATAAGGGAGGAAAAGGAATCCAGATGTATAGCAGGGAGGTTTTGTAACCACTTGGAACCCCACCCTTGGATAAACATCACTCACTTGTATCAGTTGTCATGGAAGTTGGAGAAGACGACATTAGTCTAGTCCCTTACGTCCTCCACCCTTCAAGCCAGCGTGATTGTGTCCGTTACTTCTGGCAAATGATTTTTTTTTTTAAATCAGAAAAAATTGCCATTAAAGATACTTCTTGTCCTTGAGGAGTGCCTTCTCAACAGCGAAAATAATTACCTCACTTTTATATCCACCCTCTTGAAGACCTCACAACATAGTTATAACTTAATATTTTAAATGTCTAGTGAATGATCACATGACAGAGAGAAGAGCATAACCCAAAACAGAACGCACATTTCAACAGCACTTCTGGGCTATAAACCAGGATTTTTTTAAAAAAACACAATACATTTTAATCAGTTATTTAAACACTTCCTAAAATAACCATATAGAAAAATGAATTTTAAAAATTAACAATCTATATTACATGACTGTATTAAAATAATTGCGACTGAGCAAAAATGCTAAAGCAGTATGTGTCTAAGTCGCAAAAAAAAAAAGGTCAAATCTCCAAATATGCAAGGTCCCCGGGTAAGAACCAGATCATGCTTCGGTGCTAAAACACTTTGCCTTGGGCAAAAAGAACTTCTCTTGTTGTTTTGGTTATTTTGACCAATTCAGATCAACTACTACTGTCTTCACAGTCAAGAAACGGGAAAGCTATCTCTTTAACCCCAACACACAAGTAGGAGGTGCCAGAAGACGTGCCTACATTCTGAGCTCTCGAAGGACATGGTGATGAAAAACAATCTCTCCAGTTAACCAGAGTGAATATTACTTCATTCAACGGCCAGTTTTAAGGCCAAAACCACTATTCCCAAACTGCCACGTGCTAAATTTATGGATTTAATTAAAGGTCTGAGCTTTCACTGAAACACAGCGGGACAGAAACAGAACACAGGTAAGAATCAGAAAGCAAGTGGTGCATTTCCCTCACTTAACAAACATGTAAAAGCTGAGATTGAGTAAGCACGCGTTGTGCTATCAAACTTCTTAAATCAACATGCACACTGCTGGCGTGCCAAGGCGTCGGCTGCAATGCAGATAAACGTCCTACCGCTTTTTACAAGCGCGTCTTTATTCATCTGCCTCTTGCATGGCAAGAAAATACAACCAGATGCAGGGTCGCCGGGGTAGGGCATGCCTGCGTTTGGCTGCAGCGCCTGGCAGGGAGGAAAGCCGCTCCGTCCCACCGCCGCCGTGATGAATCCCCTCGGCGGCGATAAGAAGGGGCGGCAGCCGCTAGCCCAAACGCACCGCAGCGCCTATAGCCAGCCACAACAACCCGTTATCAACCGGCTGCCCGGAGGCGCTTCGCGGCACCCAGTGCAGAGCAGCGGCGAGGCCGTTACACCGCGTCCCCCCGCCGCCCGCAACGGCGCTGCTGCCGAGCCCCGCCGCGGCTGGGCGGTCCGGGCCCGGGGGGTCGCCGTGGGGGCTGACGGATGGAGGGTGCCGTCCCCACGGCCTGCGGCAGGAGCCCCGGCCGCCCCCACCCGCCGCCATTTTGTGCGTCCCCTCAGCC
>VYZW01043756.1:28249-46944 GCA_013401315.1 Balaeniceps rex | reverse complement strand
ATAAATCCATAGCCTCGTATAAGATCCAAAATTCGATACTCCTCAGTTTTACTGGAAATTTTACTCTGCTAGCTGAAGTTTAGGTGTTCTTTTTGATGGAACCACACTTAAATTAGTAAGTTTGGTGATAAAATATTGTTTGCATGGATAAAAATGTGTAGTTACATTTTAAGGGCAACTCTTGGAAACTGCTGTGTTTAGTATATGTGTTATTTGACCATTTCTATTACTACTTAATATTTACTTATAGAAGAGCAAACCACTAACAAATTACACTTTTTTTTCTTTGGATTAGAACAAAAGTTCAGTGCATTGTTTCCAGTCTTGATCTAGTCATGCTCCTGATAGACAATATACACTTGCTTAGATGTGCTTCATTTTATCCTGATTACTTCTTTCTTGAAATCAATGGATGTTAGTGGGATCAGCAACTGCTTTTGACAGTCCTTTGAATAGATCTTAAAATTCATTGCACAAGCTTGGTAATCTGTAGTTTACAGTATATGTATTACTCAGTGCACCACAAGGTTGGTATCATTGCTTTTTCTGGGCAGTTTACTGTTGCTTTGGTTTTGCTGTTAGAGGTAAGTCGCAGGAGCTTTTTATTTGCATTTATGATTATCAGAGTCAATGTCCTCCTGAATGAATGAGTTCAAATTATAAACAAGATAAGAAAATTAGGAGGGATTTTATTTTATAGTTAAAGGAAACTCAATTCCAGTAGAATCCAGCATCAAACAGATACTTTCAGTCAGGCAGTGTTTCGTGTCCAGACTTTTTCTCGTCAATAAGAGCATTAGTACATACCTGAGATACAAAGTCAGCAAGCAGACCTAAAATTGGATATGAATGCGATACTTTCATCCACAGTGCCCTCCACAGTAGTCTTCCATCATCCTCAAATCATCAAAAGGTATTTGTTTTAAGTGTTATTGTAGATGACTGTATTTGGCTTGAAGGAGGTCTTTGGGATGAGTTGCATATACCTCAAGGCTTTCTGGATGAATATAGCATAGAGGAGTTGCTAATCTGATGCACACAATGTGTTTTTTCATGAAGGCTTAGGGCAGAAACAAAGTGAACAAGCAAAATTTGCAGTGCTCCAGCACCAGCAAGCAGACCTACACAAATTAATAGACTGCAAGCCCTTGTATGTCCAGGTCTCTTACAGTGGACAGAAGCTGAAGAGGTATGTGTCAAGAGGTATGCCCAACATCATCTGTCATGCAGAAATCTCTCATACAGTTGCCTTCATTCAGTCATGGCAGAGACTAGCAGGAGGCATGAAGTATCTTTTGGGGTTGGTTGTTTGATTTTTTTTTTTAAATGCTTTATACTTCCCTAGGAATAATGAGTATTTCCAGACAAATTATTTTCTAGTTTTTTTAAAAAAGAACTTTATCAAAGATATTTCTTTCCCAACACTTATATTAACATTTGAATTAACATCTCAGAATACTATTCACTATTTAAAGAAATTGAAAAATGGCAATAAATCCTTCCTATTTGTATATACAGTATACATTCTTAGACAAATATGCTTAGTCACTTGAGCTGGGAATAGAGAAGTTAAAAGAACCAAACATGATGCCCTGACTTGCACAGCACAGTGCCAACTCATATTTCGAAAAGTTTCAGGACATCTGTAGCTACCCAAAAGACTGAAACAGAGAATATTCTGACAAGTAAGAAAAGCAAAGGGAAAGTGACAATTTCCATCTAGCTTCTGGAACAGAAACACATCAAAACAGTGCATGAAATCAATGTGAATTAGGTACCTAGATTGCATGTTAAAAATTTGAGAGGTCTGAGACATTTTTTATGAGTCTATCTACCCATCAAAAATCCCATACTGGAATTCTAAGCTGATACCTGAGGAGGCCATTTTCTGGAAATCAGAAAGGATTCCTAATTTGTGGCTTTAACATACTCCGCCTGATAGTTCCCTGAGATCCCAGTCACAACTGGCTCTTGAAGCTGCTTCTCAAAAAAACTGAAAAGTAGGTTTGTTCCCTGCTCTGAAGTGTCTAGGCAGATGAACAGCAAACAAAGTGAGGTCAATATCAAGTAAGTTAATTTTTTACATGTTGGATGTGTGTTGTTAATGCTTTCTAGTGGCACCAGTCAATAGCATTATACTAGGACTATGTCCATCTTCAGCCTTGAGGCTCTATGGCCAAGACCACATCCTGTTGCTAGTAGTGTGTTGGTAAGAGACAATGACTGTTTGTGTCCTGTTTGTTGATGCGGAAGTTAAGCAGTATGAGTGATCACAGCAGTATGAGATCAACACTTTAGAAACATTGCTACTCACTTGGCTGCCCTTTGGACATTGAGCTCTTTGAGGCTGGTAGTTCAGCTAGTTTTGCACCCACACAAGCCATACCTTCTCAGATAGGCTGAAAAGATGCTTTGGGAGACTGTGACAAAAGTCTTACTAAAGTTGAGGTAAATGACATCCAATTCCATCCCCTTGTTTACTGAATCAGTCATTTCATCACCTTCATCTCCTTCAAGTGTCCAGAAATGATGTTCAGGAAGATTTGCTACATTTTCTTCTCAGGTACTGAGATCAGACTGACCAGCCTGTAGCTTCCCATATCTTTCTTCATCAAACGGCAGTGATGTTCGCCAAAACAGCCTCCTGATGTGCCTGCTCAACTTACCACACATCAGAAAGGACTGTTTCTATGTTTTGAGTTTGCCCTGGGAGGTCAGCCATTCTTCTGTTCTCTGTCTTGTTAGGGGACGTAGGAGATACTATATTGACTGTAGTCCTATTAAAATCAATGAGACTGTTCACATGCTTAAAATTGGACAGGTTATTAAATATGTGTTCAGTTGAAGTGCTGAAGCACTCTCATTTCTAACTGGCAACAAAACAGGCATTAGCTAAAAGATATTATATTCAAATGCCTAATTTTGTATCTCATTTTCAGGAGTCAGAAAACAAATCAGAAAACCAAACCCAAATGTTTGCCAAGTTTTGAGGAAAATTGATCTTTGGAGCCAGGCTTTGTTCCTTAGGTCTGTCCCTAGTCAAGAGATCAATTGGTAGTACCTCATTTCTGAAAGATATAGCAGTGGGAAAATTAGTTTTAAGCTGTTTCAGACAATCCACTAGGCTTTCCCTAACTGGATTATTTGTATCAGTGGGAGCCAGGTCTTCTTGAAATCATACAGCCAATATTTCACCCCAAGAAATTTCAGTGGGAATAGTGCGAGGTTTTGTCCCACCTAATTCCAAATTTAATGCATTCCTCTAATTGCTGATGATACTTCCTTAAGTTGCTAAATGCTTCAAGAGCAAATATTTGTAGCTTCATGAAGCTCCTAAATGTGCATAAAAAGCTCAGCAATACTCCTTAGCAAATAAGAGTAGACTTATTTAATTTTATAAAATCTCATTCTTTCAAGACTTCAGAGAATAAAAAGAAAATGCAAATGAAGGAGCCCCTAACTGATAAGGGAAACATGTATACTATCAAGGATGAACACTTTGTATATTTTACATGCAGTTTATTTAAAGTATATACAGTCATTGGTCTTCTCCCCGGGTGCTGTCTAATGCGTGTGGAATTAAAATGCCATCAGAAATTTTTGTTTGTGGCTGGTTTGCTTTTTCATTCTGCTTCCTATATCAATCAAAGATTTCACACTTGAGTATCTTTTATCTTCAAAAGAAACATTCCCTGAACCTTATGTAAGGCATCACTGTTTCGGAGCTTTGCTGCTTGCAAAATTGTTTCCATCTTTCCTGGATTTGATCAAACTTGTTTGGCAATGAGCATTTGGTTTATGTACTTATCCCAGTCATTTCAGCTCAGTAGGTCTTTCTCCTCTTTTTCTTGCCTTCTCTTTGGCGTATTGCAGAAGCTTCTGTTGCAGAGCCCTGTGTTGTGATAGTGATTGTGTGCTGGACAAGAGGTCTTTCACAATCTTATTTCCTCCTGATCCTGTTGTGTGAGAAGTGCTGTTTTGGAACTTAACTGCAAAATGAGATAGCTTAAATGTATATTTTTCAATACATGAGCTGAAGATGCAGAGTTTTATACATTCTATATCAGGTCAAACCTGCCAGAAATGTTGGTTTTCACCCAAACCTGAAACTATTTGAAGTTTACTTGATTATCTGGAATGCTGTCATGGGGAACCACAGATTGTTTCAGCCATACTGAAATCATTGTCCCATATTGTGATTATCTCCAAATTTAAAGTAGGAAAACAGTTTTATACCTAGGCATGCTGTATGTCTTTATTATTACTATCATTTAGAAAGCACAGTTCTTAATAAATCTTGCAAAAAGCCACTTCTCCTTGAAAACTTTAGCCTACTTCTCTCAATAACATTGCTTTGACCAGTTAGACTACAAAAACCTCACTCCTAAATCTGTACTCTCAACTTTTATAGCTTTATTTTATTTTGTTTCACTTCATATATCTGTAACACAATGGGAATAGTCTTGCCAGGTAGCTGATCCCTTGTAAAGAAAAACACTTTTACTGGAAGAAAATTTTAACAAATTTTAAATTTCTGGCTGACTTTGTCTTGCAGTATAATTCATGCTCCTGCTGGAATATTTTGTGGGACTCTAATATCTAGTTACCAGTTTAGCTTCTGGCTGCATACTTACTTCTTTCAAAGAAATTTGGAAGAGTGGGAACCATTTTTCTACATCACATTCCAGAGGATTCAGGTGGCTTTTGTCACGAAAACCTTCTGAATTTTTGGTAAAAATGAATCAGAAATTTGCCAGCGGTGTAATTTTTCCCCTCCAGAAAATGGTAATTCTGTGACTCAGACATTTCATTTGTTAGAGGCTGAGTTCATCAACCATATTTTTGATGTACCAAGACAGTGTTTATCAGACAGACATTCAGAGCTCATGGACTCTGAAGCCCCAGCCCCTGGAGCTTGGCACAGTCTTCCCCGTGGGGGGCTGAGCCGGGAGTGCTCCTTCTGTGACATGGTCATGCCGAAGACCCGGCCAGGCTTGAAGGCCTCCAGCTGTGGTGATGAGCCACAGAGTGGCATGGAGTCTCTTCCAGCCTTCTTGATAACCAGAACCTTGTTGTTATGCCAAGCTGTGAATAAGTGACATTTTCTCATTTGAGGGCAACATCTCTGTTCTACCTTCTCATTCTTTTCTTCCCCCCTGCCATTTTCTTAAGAAAAAAAGGAGTTTAATACAAACCTGATAGAAATCAATATTTCATAATTTTTTACCAAATCAGAAGGTCAGATTTTTTTTTTTCACAAATGCTTATAAACAGTTTTCCAAAGTGTGAAGCTGACTTTCACTCGTTTCTTTGCTGATCTTTCCAGGTGTACAGAGCAGCTGCAAGAAAATATATTCCAGTTCAGAAAGTGTGCTTTAGTGTCTTTGAAAAAGATATTTCCTCTATACTTCTAGTTTGCAAGTGAAGGGATTTGCAAGAAGCCTTCAACAGAGCACCTGTAAAGCGTAGTCAGGGCAGCTTTGGGGCCTGAGGTTTGCTGGTAGTCTAAGTTCAGTGGTAGTCTAAGTTCAGTTCACGGGAGCAAAGCTGACAGGCTCCTCTGGAAGCCTGCACGAATGGCAGACTACATAAAAGTCCCAAAGACCGTTCAGTAGTACAAACTTTGTGTCCTCCCGAAACGTATTTGCAGAAAACTGTGCGGTGATGAGCCAAGCAGGAGGCACCTCCAGCAGCAGGTGGAGCTGTATGTTACGCTTTATGTGCGTGGCCCAAAGAGGGTGTATGTCGACATCACCAAGTCATTGCAGGCAAATGCTGAAGTGCTTTGGAGCTTGGTTTTTGACCCACAAACATGCATGTAAATGCAGATGACGCCTTTGCAAATCAGGAAGATGTTTGTGGGGCCCTGCTGCAGAAATTGTCTCTAGAAGAGTGCTTAAAGGAAACAATGTTAGAAATACGGTCAAAAGAAGAAACAGAAAGGAGTAGTGAAATTGGCAAGATGTAACAAACAGAACTGAGAGAAATACTCACCAAACATTTGATTGAGAGAGAGATATATATCAATACAGTTGCCAGTGTAATAGCCTGGTAAACAAGGAGCTGCAAAGAACTTTTCCTACAACACTCATGTGAGAGAGATTGAGGCATGCATACTTCTGTGGTAGTGGGGGAAGCTTGTCCTACTTCTCCCTCTGCACTTGTTTGTTTGTATTCCTCCTCTTCGGATGATCTGTACGTTTTCCTTCCCATCAAGTAGTGCCACTTTGAGTGCAGACCGTTCTCTGCCATCCAAACCCACCAGCAGATCAGCTACTTGTCTATTATTCCTTTATTACTCCACAGAGTAGCTGCTGTCAAGCACATGCAAGCCATCCCAACCATCTGTCTGCTGTTCACAAATAGCTTCCAGAGGTACTTCCCAATCCTCCTCCTTTCTTTTCTGGTTCATCTGGAAACTTCATTATCGGTAGCTAAAATACCTTTCTTTGCAGAAGTTGTTGTTTTGTTTTGTTTTTTAAATTTCAGTTCTCATTATCCCCGCAAACTTATTTTTTGCCCTTATCTTCTTTCCCCTCATGCTAACATGCATTTTTACAGCAAAGAAGAACCCGTTATAACACAACCTCATTATGGATCATACTCGATGAAAATATGATTTTCTTCATGGCTGTGTATAAAGAAAACAGACAACAAAACACATAAAGAAGAAAGTTTTAGTGTTAATAAGGCAGATCCCATCCTGAGAGGGGTGAATCAGTGCAGCTCTATAGAATTTAGTGGAGATTCACTGCTCTTGTATTTCTCAATGAAGTCTGTTCCCTCACGCAGTGGGCATTACAGACTGATCTGTTTTATTGCCTTCACCATGTTACCAAGTTGTCTCCTTGATAAATTAATAATGTGGTTTTTAAAGAGCTAATTGATATTACTGTACAAGAGCCACAATTTAATTAGGAATACTGTAATTGCTTCAAGAAAAATTCTAGTTCATGTATTTAAAACATGAACTTAGGAACTATTGTCCTTATAGGATATAAAGTTCAAGGTTATATATTTTTTATTCAATTTGAACTTTTTTTTTTAAATACACTACTTCTTTTTCTACTGAATCCATAGTTTTATGTTTCTTTCTTCTTGTTCCTCTTCCCTTTTCCTTGAAGTATTTTTGGTTTTATACTGAGGCCTCCTCAGCTAGACAATGAGATGAAGGCTGATATTGTTGCCCTTCCATTTCTCAGCATCTTTAAAAGATAGAATGGTTTTTCGATAAAAGCAAATCAGAAACTCTAATTTTGATTTAAAGGCCTGATTGCAAAAATGTGTTCACTAACATAACTTAGAAGATCAGATAGATGCAGAACTCATGCTTAACACGCATTTAAGTGCCCCAAGCAAGCTGTCAGGATCCATCTTTCACCCAAGTTTTGTGAGTCCTCCAGATTAACGGGGACTTCCCTTGTTAACATACAAGGCATTCCCTGATCTCACTTCAGAGCAGATAGCTCTTCAAATAGCTTATATTATTATGCAGAGGGAGTAATTTACTACAGTCACTTACTGTAGTGTGTAAGTGTCAAGGGAGGGGGGAAACATCTTTTGTTTCATTTTGCATTGATATCTATGGTGGCTGCACTAAGAAAACACAGTCCACTGTAGACTCCCCGGCCATACCAAACTGCAGTCCTCTTGGGCAGACCAATGCTTTATAATGGAGCTTCCCAGCAGGCTCCACCGTCTGATTAAAATGTTACTGCTGCTCTCTGTGTTATAACATAAATTGGGGAATTCCGCCTCGGTCAGAGTGCCAGGAGCTTTTGCAAATTCTGCTTGACAACTGGCCCATAGGAATTGTTCAGCCCAAATAATCGGAAATGCCAACTTCTGTGCAACTTTGGAGTGCTTCCTAACTGAACTGAAAGTGGTGCAGAACCTTTTTTTTTTGCAAATCGGGAGGGACAGGAGGAGCTTTGATTTTCACTTGTAATGAACAATGTTAACGAGACACACAGTCAGAATTTCAATGCAGTGAACAATGCAACATATACCCAAATCTATTCATGGCTTCAGCAGTTGTGATGAGACCTGGGGACTGAAACTGACTGCCTTAGTATCACCACATGTAAAATGAACTTGCCTGAAATTGTGCTTTCAATAACATAGTAGAATTAAAGTAATTAAATATTAATTTCCTTATTGTTGGAATGCTTCATGGATTAGTGCATTCGGGAGTTTAGGGAAAAGGTATTCTTTTTCAAAGAAAAATGTAAGAAAAAGAGAAGAATAAAAGAGGGTTGGACGTCAGCTGGTCTATGACTAATTCCTAGTGTAGCGTTGTCCAACCAGTGTTATCCAATGTCACTTATGTCATCCTTACTGATAGTTTCAGAAGAAAGGCAAAAAAAAAGGAGCTGGCATGGGGACTGAACTGTGTTCTTGTTCTTATAAAAAGGAAAGAGGAGCCAATTTCTCAAAGAAGGGAAAGGGGGGGTAAGATATTGAATGACAGACACTTAAAAGGACCTGATGATATGTAGATATATAAGGTGTTGAAGGAGGAAGAAAGAGGATGAAGAGCAAAATAGGCTCTTAATAAAGGTATCGGTTAAATCACATGTTCTAGAAAATGCTACATTCTGAAACCAAACTGGTTTGAGAACTCACAGCAGTATAGTCTTGACTTTTCACATTTGTTATCTGTAAATGCTTTACAGATTGTCACAGAAAACAGCCATTTTTTCCTGATCATGAATTGCAGATTGTTATAGCTACAGCCTCTAGCAAAAGTCCATGATTTTTCTGTTGCGCTACCTAACATAAGGGATACGATGATTAACACATATTCGAAGAAAAACAACCCATACTGTCAAGGTCAAAAGCAGCTCAGGGTTGGTATGGGTGAAAGGCCATCTTCCTGGTCCTTCTTTGGACTATCAGTAGAGTATTCCTGTAAGAAGCGATCACTAGAGGGAGGAGTGGTAGCCCCCTGCAAAATGTAAACATGGCACTGCCAATCTGTGTTTGCTCTGGAGCACAAAAGTATTGCAGTCAGAGGTGTGATTGCCATTCACTCGGAGGTATCATAATGATACTCATTAGTATCCCTCTAGCCTGGGAGAGCATCCTGGAATCACGGTGTGGACACCCAAAATGAATATTCATGGTCCTGGACAGCATGGGCGGAGATGTCAAAACTCCTCTGCTGTTGATATGTAAAGTAGGTTGAAATTAGCATTGGTGGGTCCCTGTGCAGCAGAAGTGCCAACTGACTGCCCAAAGATGTATTTTGAAATTATGCTGTAGTACTTAATCTCTGGGGTTTTCAGTTTAGCACTTCTCTCGGGCATTACTACTTTTTATTTTATTTATTTTTTTAACGTGGCAATCGATAGTCTGTGAAGATACATTCTCAGCAATCAAGCACACTGCACTTGAACGTTTTGTACCTGCTGGCACGGTCTAAATGACATTGCCTGGCCCCGTTACTGCCCAGTGTGGACACATAAATGATTTGTGCTACCTCCTCTCCTGAGGTGATAACCCTTAAAATTACTGCTGTTATCTCCACTCAATGTCTTGGCATGACCTGTTTGGGTTTTTTCTTTCCATCTGCAAAATTTTGGAAGACAATTTTCTTTTTTGTTATTGTTTTTAGGCAGGTAGAGTTGACTGTGCCAAGCCAGCAACAGATACTATACAAGTGTGTTGTTACTTAAGATACCGTCTCTGGAGAGACCCTTTGCCTCTGAGTGCTGGGTGCTGTCGTTACTTTTCACCTAACAGCTCATTACATCAGTTGGCAGGTTGTGAGCTCAAAAGGGTTAACAGAAAAGTCAGCGGTGATGCTGTAATCCTCCAGGACTGCCAGCACGCTGCACTGTTGTTGTGTCAGATCAGGGGGGTTTGGAGGAAGCTGTGCTAGCTCCAGCAGCTGCCTCAGTCACGTCTGTCATTTTGGGTCTCTGCTGGTTACAACATGGCTGACGTAGCAGGTAAAAAGAATGACTCCCATACTGGGTACGAAACTATATTCTTTCACTCCCTACTGCATCCAGAAAATGCACTGCCTCTGAGAAAGAGCCGTCACCTCCTCAGAAAACTAACGCAGAATGGCAGGAACGTGTGCCCTTGTTGCGGGGGGGAAGCAAAACCGGGTGTTTGACAAACCACCGTTGTCCTGACAGTAATGGTGAAAACAATGCAGGTAAACCCAGCTGCCCTCTGCCCTACTTCTCCTCTGCTGTAAGCAATTAATTCTCCAGCAAAATAACCAGAGGGAGCACTTTTTCCACAACATTGCTATTTTCTAAAATCTGCATTGGCTTTGTCCTTACATTGACATTGCAACCATCTGGTACGAATGGTTTGATATGAAGTGGGGCAAATCCACCCTCTAGCTTCTGAAGAAGTACTCTTAGTGAACCATGCTAGTTTTCCCTTTTATTTTTAAAAAGACTATATGCTTTAAATTGGGGAGAGCAAATGTGATTTGGAAATGTCAGAGCTGGACTTCACTGCAGCTCCATTTGCAGTCATGTAGTATAAGTTCAGATATTTTTATGGTTCCTGTCTCACTTGCTATTGAAACATCTGACATATCTAGCCACGTAAAACCTTTGCAAGATAAAAAACCCCAAACTGACTGTTGTTATCTTCTAGGTGGAAAACCAAGGCACAGAAAGGGTGAATCCAAAGTCACAAAAACATCTGTGGCTAGGGTATCACCCTAATCTCTAGGTTACTTTCTATGCCTGTCTCTCCCAAGATACTGACAGCCATGATAGGAAAACCTGTATTTTCTTGGTAACATAGGTGGTTTTTTCCTTTGTAAATCTCTGTTGCACGGAATATACTAAGCTTTGGGATAATCATTGAGCAAGACATGCAGCAGGCCAAGAGCAAAGCTGAGACCGTGACCTATATATTCTGGGATTCATCATACGTATGTAATGAGTCAGAGCATTTGCTAGCGCCTCAGAGCAAGGGGTCTGGTGCGAAGGGTCCCACTGGCATTCCTTCCTCTGTGAGGCTCAATAAAGGAAATGGGAAACTTCAGTCACATCTTCCAGTCTTACTGGGAGAAAGAAACAAAAACCCCAGAAAGATGGCCCTACTAGATGAGACTGGAAGGCCAGTTTTCAGTCTATTAAAGGGGCTGGTAATGGATGTTTAAGGGAACATAACAAACAAGGTAAGTATGCTCTTCCTGTGCTATACCTTTCCATCTTTTAACAATAGGTGGTGAGGGATTTTTAGATTTGTGGCTTACATCCAGACCGTCACATTTAACAGGGCTCAGTAGGCCTTTCTATGAATTGGTCTAGTCCTTTTTAATCAGTTTTTCCTTTTGACCTCCACAACATCCTGTGTCAATGAGTCCCACTGCTTCATTCTGCAGTCCGTGGAAAAACACTCCCCTTCGTGATTTTTTAATCCTGAGGTTTGATAATTTCCACTGGGGACCTCTTGCTTCCTTCTTTTTCTGAGAAACAATGAATAGTTGTTCTGCTTGCCACTCCAGATACTTTAGTTATCTGATAATCTCCCTGGGTTGTGTTTTCTCTGGTCTGAAGGGCCTCAGTCTCTGTCTGAGCAAAACCTTTCAATGTTTTGATCATCCTTTCTGCCCTCCACTGTTCCTTTTCTAGTTCTGCTGTAATATTTTTGGGTTAGAATGACCAGAAGTACATTCACTATTCAGGCACGAGTGCACCATGGATTCATATAGTGGCATAAAACTGCTTTCTGTCATATTCTTTACTCCCTTCCTGGTAATCCTCAACTTTCTGTTTATCCTTGTGACTAATGCTAGGGATTCACATGACATTTTCTGAGAAATATTAACAGAGGAAGGAGGAAGAAGGCTTCCCATGATCTGTACCCCCTAAAGACAAACCAAACTCATTTTAACATGGGAAGAAAACATCAGTACATTTTTCACGGCTTTAGCCCTTTCACTGATGGCTGAAGCAAGCTAACCCTCCCCTCATCCCAAGATTTGGAGGGGCATCATGGAGTAAGGCATATTGCAGATCAAGAAAGTCACACATGGGAAGAGCAGATGGAATTAATGCCATTGCAGCCCAAGAATTTCACTTGAAGGTTGGGAATAGGAAAAAATGTAGACTGGGTGTGGAGTAGGGAGACAGGAGTGGAAGAGCTGTGGGTTCTTTGTCTCACTTGGAAGGAAAAGCTACTGGTTTAGGTCACAGCATTTTACGTGGTGAGATTGGGCAGGGATTGAATAGATTACAGGGCTGTGGTATTGTGAAAGCAAGGGCAGGTGTATTGATGGTTTATCTGACACTGGTTGTGAACAAGAATTGGGAAATTCTCCAGTGGCAAACAAAAAGCATGCTTTACAGCTGACTGGAAGCTTAACTTATTAACCATACTATTAAAGTATGATTTAAATACTAGACAGTGTTCTGGTGATTTGAATTTATCAATACTGATGGGATTTGTGAGTTAACCTGGTGTCCCTGTCCAGCTGTAATTTAAAAGGGGGTGTTTCTTCCAGCTGTTTCCCAGGCTAACAGCAACATGAGGCTCATTCATTACGATTCATGGCTGTGCAGATGATTGACCTTGCTATCAGAAGGTGATAGGTGATCGTGAAGCAAGACTTCCTCTGCTGGTGCGTAGGTCACATCATTACCTCTCTCCTAGACTCCTCAGAAGTCCCCCAGTAGAAGGGGAACACACTTGGAAGTACATGACAAACTGCTGCGATGTGCCCAGAACACCCGGCTGTGACCCAGAGGTGGCAGGCGTGGGGCAAGCCATGCTTTACCTTTGCCCAGGATAAAGCAGCTCATCAGCCAGCCCAGGGCAATGGAAGCAGAAAGGCAATGTAAAGCCACCTTCGTTTTCCCATTCTGCCCTAATGAGTTCTGTTTTGGGGGAGGGGAGGTCTGTGTCAGAGAAGGACCAAAGGTTTCTTCCTGCAGGTTTGTCAATGCCCTTTTATTTTCATTTGCAAGGACTGTAGAGATGAGCATTTCCTGCACTCGGCAGCTTCCCCTGTCTGCCTTACGAATGAGTCACGTAATGATGCTGCATGAGCTTTTCTTGCAAGGTGTGGCAGCACTGCCATCAGGACGTCCAGACTCTCTCCGTAGCTATCCTGTAATTTATGCGTCAAACTTGCAGTAAATCTACAATTCTTTTCACCATTAATAACTGTCTTGGGGAAAAAGGACATTAAGTGAGAAGTCATTATTGCTCATCTATATGTGTGTGGAGATGTTCAACTGGGATGCGTGCTCAGACAAGGAACGTTTGAAATGCAGGAGGTAAGCACTCCCCGCCAGACGGCATTTTTAACACGAGCTCTAAATTCCACTCCTAGTTATAATGATGCTACACCATTTCCATCTCATGAATTGGGATAAGAGAGCAGAATCCAGCCCTTAAAATAGCATTTGGTAGCCCTGTTTCTACAAAGGTGATTAGTGCAGGAGATATGGCAGCAACCATTGCTAAGGAAATGTTGAGGTGCACTTTGTGACCTGCCAAAGCTCCTGCTACCTTGAAATGCTACCAACAAAAGGGTTTCATCAGCAGTGCCTGGAGCAGAGTGGCTGGTAGGAGAGGTTTTGCCACACTTGTGAAGAAATGTATCTTCGTAAAGAAATGAACACTTTGTCACAACTGTAAAGGTACAAAAAGGACTATTGGCCCAGCAGCAGGAAACTCATGCTCCCCTCCTTACAGCACCCAGGTCACCTAGCCCCTTGGCCCCTTGAGCCCGACCTGCAGCTGTAGCTGAAGCAAAGCTAAACAACTGAGGTGAATTAACACTGATGTCCATTTCAGGAAGAGCATTAACCTCCCCAAGACACTCTGGGCCAAATCCATCCCTGGTCTTACATCAGGCTTAGTTTTGGCCCAGATAGCTGCATTGGCTTTCACAGCAACAAAACTTTTCCCTTCCTTCCGAGGTAAGGGTGGTGAAATAAATCAGGTCAAAGGAGACTGAACGCTGGATAAAAACCTTGATCCCAGTTAGGAGTTTTGCCTGCTCAGGGACAGGGTTTGACCAGCTATGGTAATCATGGGGTGGTTACAATGTACTCCCGACATTGCATAACTGCTGGTTTAATTTACTGCGAATGTTATTCAAAGCTGAGGGTTTAATTCTTCTGAATATTAAAGCTTACAGCTGGGTTAACCTCCTCTTCATAAATCACTGTATATTATTTCACAGAAGTAAGGGATATAATCTTTTTTTTTTGCTGTTGACAAGTTTGGTAGTTCTTTTTCTCTCTTAATTGTTTTTAGATTTTTCTTTTCAATGTGCATAGGACGTGCATGTACATCCTCAATCACCATAAAATTTTCCAAGTCCACCACCAACTCCTCTGAAATCTCTGGGTACCAGGTTAAGTTTCTGGATTTACTCTTAGAGGGAGTACCAGCTTTTGATCCCATGTCAAAAGTCAGCATATAATCATCCCATCAGAGCAGGAACAGGTTTTTTAAGTTCTGACTGTCTTAAAACTTCTTACACTGCCTGTGTTTTGCTGTATTCCAGATTGAAATTCTTGACAATTCAGTCTTATAGTAAAATTGATCATCACAAACTTTACTCGAGATTAACTGAACTAATTACTTGATTATCATAGTTACAGCCACTTTTTAAAAGTATTTTTTTTAAAAGTTCTCTTCTTTAGAAGGTGTTTGCAGATTTTCCCCATGTACTTGTTTTAAACCACTCTGTCCCCACTCTTCAACATTTTATTTTCTTGCATGCTCTGCAGGATCTTATTCTTAGCTTTTGCAGTTCACTCAACTGAATTCTGGCCACTGGACCAAGAAGTGTAAAGATGCCTAGTTGCAGCGCAGATAATTTATTTTTCCACTGGGTTTGTTTATTTTACCATTGCCTCTTTACTCTTGACTTGCAGAGGTACAGATTGTACCTCAAAGAACAGCACCTGGAGGTGTACTCTCTTTAGTTTAAAAGTAGACAGATGGCTTTTAGTGCTGTCCCTACTGGCCTCTGAAGGTCAAACAGGACTGCTTCTTACTTCTGCTGACCTGTTTTATCTCTTGAATTTTGTAAAAAATCATGTTGGTTATTCAAAAGAAGGAATCCAGTTCAACTGAGCTCTGTTATCTGTATCAGATAAGGAAATGTAACTGTTTGTAACAGTGAAAATTTTCTTGTCATTAAAGTCACTAAATAGATTCTGAATACAGGGAAGTGGCAGATCTGTTGAGAAAAAAAGGATTGGCCTAGAGTTTCCTAAGAAAGATAATCCACCATCATTTTGAAAGAAAGGAAACAAGAAGTCAAGTTCAAAAACATTAACACAACCTACTTCAGTTATATTGAAATAGTCTGATTCGGATTTGTCGTGATTTTATAATAGTAGATAATGTGACCATCATTTTAGCATTTCAAATGTCCTGTTAAGGTTTTCAGGATTTGTTAAGATCCTTTTTTTATTTCACAGGTATTTATGTTTCTTAAACACTTTGTAAAGAAAGAAGAATGGCTAGTTTTCACAAGTGCACATAGTAATTGGAATATTATTCTATTTACATTTGTCTCCCTTTGGCAGAGAAATTACAAGATTGTAAACTACATTACTTTAAAACCTCTTCACTAGAACTGAGTGAATTACTGTAGCTAAGATCCCCTTCAGAGAAGACAGTGGGAGTAACACCAACATGTTTCACAAATGTGCCAAACTGTTAACTGAAAGTAAGGCAATGTTTTATTTCAACATCCTTAAAACACAATGTTATAATTATTCTCTTAGAATTTTAGTAAATTCTTTGAAACATCCTTCTTTAAAAAAAAAAATGCTTAATGCTGAAACAAAATCTTTTTTGCCCAAAAGCAATATTTCTTTTTGACTGAATGAAATACTGTTTTAAAAGTCCTTTTGGGCTAACTCATAATTAAATTTCTTAGATTTTTTTGTTCATGTTTCCTTTCCAGAAATACCAGTAACACGAGAAAATAAGCTCTTGGCAAAGTTCTACTCTTAGAATTGCCAATGTCATGTAAAATGGACTCCTTAAAAATGAAAGTGACTGTCTTGCATACATCAGTGATTTTTTTTTTCTTTCTCTCAGTTATCAGCAGTATTCAATGCTTGGCACTTGCTTACCCATCTTTTATCTTCAAATGCGTTGCCTGAACATACAAATGGAACTGATTTAAATCCTTTACACAACCACAGCTGTAGCATGTGAGACTGCACTAATGGAAAGGAGGAGGGCATGGGCCTACAGCCCTGTTACTTTTCCCAATAAACCCAAACATGCAACTTTTGTGTGAAGGTCTAAAATCTGTTAATGAAGGTACTGACTCATCTGTTCTTGAATCAAGACTTCAAAAGAGTTCTAGTGCTCTATAAGTGCCAAGAAAAGAACTTCGCCTATTCCAAAGCAATGCCCAAGCTCTGTTTCTTCCAGAGCTCAAACAAACTGAAAAGCATTTCTGTGAAACAGCAGACAGAGAATTCTGGGTAATGGTGGTTGAATAAATATGCTCAGCATCCTGCTTTCCTTCAGAATTCCTATGTACAGTACACTGTAGTGAATATTTACATTTCAATACGCAGATTGCTTCCTCTGCTCTTTCAAAGCTGTGTTGTTTGAGCCCTGGAGCTGCCCAAAGAGGGTTTGGGCTTTACTGGGGATGCAAGTATAATTTAAAAGAGGGAGGTTTGTTTTATTCTCCTGTCCCAAAACTGTCAGGAATATAACAGTATAACTCCTTTGCTAAGTGAATAGTCAAAGATGCCTCTTTCTTGACAAATCTTCTGAAAGCAAAAGCCATGGCACAATAACACTACTTGAAGTTATTTAATTTATTAAAAAGAAATACAACTTCATGTGACAGATATGAGTTGATGCTTTAATAGTATATGCTACCAGATGCAAAACAGTGAAATATCTCTACTGTCACCTTTTTTATTCTATCGGAAAAATATACCCTTGTGTTAGGGTGATCTCTTACTTGTTTATCGTGGTATTAGTCAATTAACTGAATAGAAAGAGAAGGGACAGCTAAGACTGGGTAATATCTTGGATTGGATTTGTTTGCAGAGGTTTACAAACTCACATGAAGAATGTCATGGTTATTTAAAAATGTTTGCAAATGGTGATGACCAAATCTATTGTAAAAACCTCTCAAGCAACGTGACTGACTTGTATGTCTTCTAAGTAGTCAACAACACAAAGTGGGTATGCATTTGTCACTGATTAGATCTTGTTAACACTTCTGCACTACAGAAGCACTAATATTACATGCTGGGCTAGAGATTGTGTGTGTATATACAGGAGTGCATTTCTCTGGGAAAAAAACACATGTCCTGAAGAATTTATGACCTGGGAAGCCAAACTGAATATTGTAAAAAAAATGCCATGAAGATGGTGTTAGACCAAGACAACAAAGAGAAAAACACATAAACCCATCAACACTATGCCATCATGAATTAACTGAGTTAAAATGATGCAATGTTTTAAACATGTTTTAATTAAAAATAAAAAAGAAAGAAAGAAAAAGCTCCAGTTCCTCATCCACAAAGACTCACGAGCCATTGCTCCCTGGAAGAGCACAAACACATCAGAACTGGCGCAGAACTCCAAGGGGGAGCACAGGTTGCATGAAAGAATGACCTGGGAGAAGCACCATAAAGTTAGTTTTATGCACATGGATGAAATGTGCATAAAATAAATGCAGCTGATAGCTCTATTTATAGTTTTTTTAATAAAGAACTGGTTTAGTTTGATAAGTATGGAACCCTTTGAAGTTATTACTTAGTATATGCAATATTAAAGAGGATGAACTTCTCCTACATCCAGTAGCCATAGTGCCCTGTGTGAGAGACAGATAACTGTGAAAACTAATCTGAGATTGAAGACTTCCGAAGACACCATGTTTTAATTTGGAAATAAAAAGGGGAACCAGCCTAAGCATTATATAAAATACAAAATTCCCAGATAAATTTTAGCTCATAGTGAGCAGGCATGCTAGATGTTGGGGCTGAATCCGGAGCATTTCCAAGTAAATGCAAAGATCCTCATTGTCTTCACTGGTGACTGGGTTAGGATTTTAAGAGACTTTAAGGACTGGGAGAAAGATAAGCTTTTCATTATATTCATTAGATTTCCATTATCAGTTACTGAAATCACTTAAATCTCTGTGCATCAGCTACACTTTTTTTAAAAATGGCATTTAAAAAAGGCTATAGGAACCTAAGATTTCCCTGTTAACATTTCAGGGAAGTTCATTATTTTACACAAATCCAATATAAAACTCAGGAGGACTTTCATGCTGGCCATGGCATTGCAACATAGCTCACATGCTTCTATTCTACTCTGTACAGAGATATAATGCTCAATAAAAAATAAGGGAGACAACATCTATGGGGTCCCATACACAGGAGTGAGAAGTAGGTACATGCTATATTCCTCACATTAGAAGTGGTAAACTTTTAATGTTGGGGTGAACAATTCATTTCACTGAAATAGCTTGTGTGTTGAAACAAAAATCCTTCAGAAATGTTTGAAGGATAAGAAATTCTCTTNTTTATAACAACAGGGCCTGCTTTCCAGAGCTGGTAACTATGTTTATTTCTAATTGAGACCATTTAACTCTTCTGAAAATTGGTCATTATCTTTAGCCATGTAAACACACAGGAATGATTTACAGACCTATGATATTAAGTATCTGAACTTTCTATTGATTTCATGTCTGAAAATTGGGCCTT
>VYZW01043756.1:11401-21580 GCA_013401315.1 Balaeniceps rex | reverse complement strand
TTTCCTGGGGAGGATGGATGTTTGTCAGAGCAGCAAACCGAGCCAACTCCATTTGCAGCTGTGTGACTAGAGGAGCCAGTGTGAATGTAGGGGTGGGAACCCACAGCTGGGCCAGGAGGGCTGTTTGAAGTGGTCCCAGATAACACACCAAATCTGCCAGTTAGGCAGGAATCAAGTTCAGACCTAGCTTGCAGCTATACCACAATCAGTAGCTATCGTTATATGACATCAGATAAAGCTGTATTATAGTCAAGTTTAAGGTCAATTTTACACTCTTTTCAGCACATTTCCACATCAGGCTGTTTCAATTCCAGAGAACATTCTCACATGAGAGGGCTTGTTATCATATTCTTTATCCCAAAAAGGGGACTGAAACACAGGCTTAAGTGTTTTCTTGAATCAGGGTTTAGAATCAAATCCTGCTGTAGCAGGATTACTTACTGTTCCAGAAATATGGTTTGCCTGGCATCTCTGATTCATTTGTGATCAGTGAGTCAGAATGGCTTTGAGAAATGGATATTTTTTAAACGATCCAAGTTTCCTAGTTTTTAAAATGCAAAATAATTGAGATCATTGAAAAGATCTGGATCCTTCCAAACATGCCTAGCTCAGCAGATCTGCTGGATTTACGATCTTGTGCAATGCTTCTGTTCCAATATGAAGTTTGAAACATGTCCTGAGCATGACAGGTTTCTTCTTAATGCTATCTAAAATCCCTTAAGGTCACAACATATTTCTAAGAAAGGATAAAGGATTTGTCTGAGATCAGAACCACTTAAGGAAGACACCATAACAGAAACACAGAAAGAAGTGTGCAGGCAAGGAGGCGAATTGGATGTCTGGTAGGATAAAAAATATATTCCCATTTTTGCAACTGGAAGAATGCAGAAGAATAGGAATTTACGTAGGAAGCCCTCAGGAGAAGCAGAAATTGAATCCAGGCATCCTGAATGCCAGCCCAGCGGTTCGTCTTTCCTTCTTATTCTAGGAAAAAAAATGAACAGGATCTCAAAATGTTTCCCATGCCATACAAGCCAAAACCTTTTGAATTTTTTTAGGAAAAAGCCAGTAAAAGCCTAAAGACTCTCTTCTGGCATACTGGGGTTTTAATGACTTGTACGAAGCGAAAGAGTTTCACCAAGAAAGCCTGACCTCTGATTTGCTTTTTCTGTTGCTTTTCTGTAACCTTCAGGGCCTTTTATGGTCTATCCATGCTCTACTCACCACCTCTCAGGCACTATTTAGCAGCATGACTGAGCTGCCATGATCCTATGGCACAGATGGTTAAGCAGTACTCTTGACAGGTATCGTCCTGATGTGAATGAGCTGTAGCAGCAAATCGCAACTTTTATGCCTCACGTCCCATGCCGGTAGTCCAAACACTAGACTATATGCTACCCTAGGGTAAATGAATCAGTGCTTCTCCTTTCAGTCAGAGATGTCATCCTTGTCAAAACTAGGAGCATAGTCTCAGTTGTCACGGTGGGGACAGTGAAAGTGGTTTCAGAGGAGTGTTTCAGATACACGATTTTAAAATGAAAAACTTAAGTCAGAAGATGCCCATCGAGCTGTTAATAAGCATTTCTTTGCTTTTCATAAAAAGACACTGTTACTGATACTGGGTGTAGGGCATGGGGAGACAGTCAGATTACTGCCTAATTCTCCAGAATAGGTTAGAGCTGTGCAGAGCCCACATCCAGCCTGGGACACGCAGAGAGCAAAAAACTATACCCCGTCCCTGTTGTGTGTCCTTCACACAGGGAGCTGCCACTTAAGTGCTCCTTCACTTCAGAGGAATTATAGCTGTTTAGGGGCATGAAATAGTTGTGAACAAGAAAGGAATGTGATACAAATTGTTCTATGCAGAGCTCCAACTTACCTTGTCACTGCCTCTGCGTGTGCTTCTGCAACTGCCATTCGCGTAGTCCCACAACAAAACTCCTGAATTATGCATTTTTACATTCCCTGGATACCTAAACCATGCCACTGACTTCAGCTGAAGTAATTTTGACCTCATGAATGCATTAGAAATGGTTTGTTAGGGGACTACCAGGGGCGGCAGGAGCAGATGGCTGCTCAAACCGGCACTTTAAGGAGGAGATGATATGATTTGCAAATATCATTGCTCCTTGTCTTCTTCTATTTAGGGGACCACTATGAAAAACTATACTATCTCTCCTCCTACTCTCTCACCCCCTGACCAAAAAAATACTGGGAGATCTTAGCACAGAACAGCACACAGTGCCTGTACTGTCAGAGATGGTTGCTGCAGAGGGAAGGAAAACATAGAGACCAGAAAAGGAAAATGACAAAAACAAGCCCAGTTACCAGAGAGACTTTGAGGAGTTAACACCAGCCGGATATCAAAAAAGCAGATCTCGCAAAATCCTCCATAGAGGTGAGGATTTGTGTGGTTAAGTCTGATGGAAGGATTTAGTGGGCACGGTCATTGGCCTAAAAAAAGTAAGAGGGGTGGAAAATCTTGCAGCGAGGAACAAAGCTGCAAAATAAATCAAGATTTGATCAGGAATAACACCAGAAGGAGTTTGTAGAGAGAAATCATAAAAGAAGAAGTAATATAAGAGTGAGGAGAGGAAGTTCACAGATGTAAAGAAGGGAGTTTCTTTTAAATACTTCAGGCAAGATCATCACTTCTTCATGCAGCAATCATCGTAACCGAACCCAGAAAGCTCTTTGTACCCCTGCCAACAAATCCATAATATGAAGATTGTGCTCTTCTAAACAGAAAGATAAGATTCTGAAGAAGGCTATCGCCTTTTTGGCGGGGAGGACATGAAATAGAAATGTTTCAGGATCCAATGCTAGATACTTTAAGGGAAAAGGAAGAAGTGAGCAATATTGTTGCCTGCTTTAGAACAGCAAATATAAAATATGGTTTTCCTTTCAAATACCTTATTATATATCAAGGACACATCATAAAAAAAAAAAGGCGGATATTAAATCCCTGAATATGGTTGGAAAACAGTCTAGAAATACAATCTGAATCTGATGTAGATATCAAGGGACAGCACCATGATACTGTATAGCAAACTTACAGCCAAAATAAAGATGAAGTACAGAGATAAGACCACAAATAAAAAAACAAAATCACAAACGTGAGTATTCAAGAGGACTTGATTAAGACTGAAGAACAATATTACGGAGAGAATAAGAAGCGGAAGGTGGAACATCACAGGAGATAATAGAGGTGCAACTGAACTCCTGGAAATGGGTGTGGGAAAAAGGGGTTTTCTGAGGCTGAAAGGAAAGCACTGGGAAGGAGAAGGTGCAATTGTAGTGGAGAAGTGAGCCAGGATGCCAGTATTCGACAAATATACCACAGGGCCACAGCTTCATCCAGGTTCCCAGTCAAAAACCTTCCACTGCTCCCCTGAGGAGTGGCTAACCACCCCTCTCTGGAAGAGGACTAGGGAAATGGAATTTTTATCCTTTTTTCTGCAGTAAGAAATATTTGCGTTTCTTGGAAGGTGACAAAGGGAAGGGATTAAACAGCTGATGGGGCAGTAAATTCTGGCTAATTGTGACTTCCATCAACACTTTTAGGGCTGTAATATATTCTAGGAAATGCTTTGGGACCACAAAAAATGAAATCACAATACATTGACAAGACCTAGAAGAAAGCCAGATCTTCACTGGCTCTTTTAAAGAATGGAATTAGTATTAAAATATCATCCTTATTGTTGCCTAGTCAATGATTTATAAATATTTGTAACTCTTAAGTTGAGAGAAGAAGAGATATGCTTTGAAAATAGAGAAGAATAGATACGCTTTGAAAATAAAAAATAATAAAATAATAATAGTAGAATGAGAGAAGCGATGAAAATTACTTTTATAAATTTTTAAAGACCTGGTTGAAAGAGGACTTTACAAAGACTAGAGTGATACACCTGCCATTGTGCCATTACAAGAAAAAAACATTTGAAAACCATAGGAACTGAGCCATTGCTCTTTCTTGAGTGGGAGAGAGGCGTGGCAG
This sequence comes from Balaeniceps rex, assembly GCA_013401315.1. Lineage (NCBI taxonomy): Eukaryota > Metazoa > Chordata > Aves > Pelecaniformes > Balaenicipitidae > Balaeniceps > Balaeniceps rex. The sequence goes on along the minus strand of VYZW01043756.1, from coordinate 17,583 downwards.
TTTTACTGTCTCGATGTATTGCTTGTCTTAAAAATCAAGTTGCCAGATGAAAGAGGCAGACACATCTGATCAGAAGTTACCTAAAGGGAAAATTAACAAAAACTCCTATCATCTTAAATGTTTCCTCTTTCTTTTTCACTTTCTTTATATAGCTTTTTAGATTTCTTATAGCATCCAGGGAAGAGGAAGTTACCTTCCTGGGGGCAATTTTAATGAAGTCCTAGGTTCAGCTGATGAGATCAGGACAGATGAGTACTGTCCAGAGCAGGATATTTAGAAATGTTACAAATTTGTTAAAAGCAGTGGATCTGAGTAATATTTGGAGGGTGATGAATCAAGATTTTAGAAACTCCACTTACTATTTCATACCACATGATGCATATCCTATAATGTCTTGAAGGATAATACATATCCTTCAGTGTCTTGCTATATCAACTTACCACTAAATCCATAGTGGTGATCAGATGGTCTGAACACTCCCTGATAGATCTGATCTGGGAAGCAGTTTGGATTCCACCAGCTGATGTTCATAGAGACTGAAGGGATTTCCTTCATACAACCAATTGAAAGTACAAGAACTAGGGAGCAATTCTCAGAAGTATGTAGGAGACAATGCTAAAAGCCATGTAAAAATGAAATGTGTGTTGGCAAGACCAAAAGAAGAGTCAAGAGGCTTTGTTGTCCATAAAGCTTCCTCTCTTTAGAAGTCCAGAATCCAAGAAGAACAATATTTAATAAAGCCCTGTTTTGGATAGCTTAATTTTAAAGAAAAGAATGGATATGCCTTTAAAAATCTGGGATAAGTAAAGAAGCAGTGTATGAGGGTTTAAAGGCTGAGTTTTACAAAGGCTTTAAAAAGAGTTTTCACTCCTGTGTTAATAGGCATTTAATGTGATCAAGCCAGGAGATCATGCTTCCCCTAGAAAGGAAGCGGGGAGAAATGTAGCATGTAAAGGGAAGAGAGTGTACAGCAACTACTTGTTGTATAGGTCTGTATCTTTAATAAATAGTAAAATGAAAATTTGTGCCAAGGCATTGGCAGATTGAGAAATGAGTATACTACAAGTGAGTACCAAGTATTTGTAATCTTATTTGTTAAGATTGTTTAGATAGACAAATTGTGTACAGCAAAAGGAATGTCTCAAACAGCTGTATCGCATTGCATAAAAACAACATTTCTCTGCACACCCAAAAAATTGTTTGATCAAATAGAAGGGAGGATACGGAAGATATATTAAAAAAATTGGCTTCAGAAATAAGTTAAAGTTTTATGCTTTATGGAAGAACTCTGTGATTTCAGAAAAACAAATGGGTCTTACCTCAGATTAGTTTAGTTTAACAAGAGGAATCACGTAAGACAACTTGTACCGATGTATGCATTGTTGCTATTGTACTTTCTGTACGGGATCAGGTTTTGCTCTCAAAGGCAGTAGATATAATCGTGGTGAGGCACAAATGCAGGCTATACGCATCCAGGAAGATGAATCTGGAGTGTTAAATTTTGTTAAGCTGGAGGTATTCAAATTGATGACAACAATAAACAATCATTAAATATATACTACCACTTCAGTACCATAGTATCTGTGAATCTAATTTTGTGCCCTGTTGTTCACAGCCTTGCACAGCCCTGGATTTGCTGTGGCCATCCACCCATTTGTTCTCCTGAGGGCTGGGGTATTGCTACGCGTGACCTCTCTGCTCCAGCAGCGGGGAAGGACACCAGCTGGGCCAGGCCGCACTTCCCCTCTGTTCTCCTGACTTGTCGCTCTCCCAGTTCTCCTAGGAAAGTGTCATCACAGAGCAGAGCTTTCATGTGCGTATCCACCGGATACCAGAAGGGGAAGGCAGAGGGAAAAGGCTGTTCCAGGGAAAGGATTATTCTGTGCCCCAGCTGGAGAAAAAGAAAGGAGGAAGTTGCTCATGATCGTGTAGCTTTAGGAGACGCTCATTCAGCCACCACTGAGCTCGGACTACCTGGGCATGAAGGTTACTGAGAGAAGAGAAGAACCCTTCCCACCACCTCTGGAACCCCACTGACCTCTTATCCAAAAAGCTTGATATAATGTTGATACTATGACATTGTTTGGGGGGAGAAGTATTATGAAGGATTCAAATAACTTTGCAGCCCAGACCTGAATGTTGCCCTGAAGGAAGTCCACTACTGGATGGTGTGAGAGACTGAAAGAGTTAATGTTTGTTATGTCTCAAACATTGTGGCCAGACAAGTTAAGGTCTGCATAGAGACAAGTTAAGGTCTCCATAGCGACAAATTAGGATCTGCATAGCACCACTAAACCACAGGTGAAAAGCTGCCTACCATTACGCTTTCCAAGTTCAGGTTGTTTTTTTACCATCAATAAAGTGTTTAATCGATCGTTTGGTGTTGTTTCACCTTAATTTAGCCCAAGGGAATCATAGAACCGCCATGATCCCCCCTGGGCAGCCCAGTTTGGATCATGACATAAATTGGCATCACGGACTGGATTCCCTTGCTGGTGCTAAAGCCATTATTGGGACCAGGCCTTTACTGTGGCCCCTCTCTGAGAGGAGTCATACACAAGGGGAGACAGTCCTCAGAGGCCTAACAAGGGATCTGATCCCTATAATTGTATACTCATTATGGCCTCCCTGGGAGGTCTGGCTGTAGATTGTACCCTTCTCCTGGAGAGGTTAGAGGGCTATAATGCCTGACCTTCTCCCCCTGGAATGGCTTGGGTCCATAATAATTGGCACAATCCACAAGCAGTAGCAGACAGAATGTTCACCTTGGCTAAGGAATGGAGATTGAGGCTTGGAAAGGGGAAAGTGTTGGTATGTGCGGTGTTAGGAGCTGCCCTGGTGGCAGCACAGCAGGATAAACATACAACACAACAAGCAGAAGGGGAGGCAATAAAATCTCTTCAAGATCTGGTGAAGGCTTTCCAGGAACAATTAGAAAATGAAATAAGAAGCCTCTCCGTTCAGCTCACTGCTGAGCAGATGACTAACCTAAGATTACATGCCTCTTTGGCGGAGGCTTTGGAGCGGGAGAGAATACTAAGGGAGCAATTAGGTGAAACCTGTTCCCAAATCGGTGTAGAAGGTATGGATGCAAACTCTGGTGGGGGAAAAGAATCGTAGTTGCTATACCCTCTTAAAGACCTAGAGAGGTATTCCTCTGGAAGGGAGGAAGCCAAAATGCCATCTCTAATTAAGACCGAGACTATAAATGGTGGTCAAGGAGGAGCTCAACAAATTACCACCTGTACTGTTCCCTATTGCCCCACTGATTTGGCTAAAATTCAGGAAAAATATTCCCGGGGACCCTGAGAAATGGAAACCGAATACGTATGGAGAGTCTCTCTTACCAGGGGTGACCGTATCTTGCTGAGTGAGGATGAGGCAAGAGGGTATTGGGGACCAGGGGTTTTTATAACCACAAACGATAATGGAGAGCCCTGGTCCCTGACCCAAAGAGTAGCATATTGGGCAGGTGGATTATATCCTATGGAAAGGGGAGACCCCTTCTCAATTAAAATGCCAACAGTGGGCCACATTTTAGAGAGCGTGCAGAAAACTGTGTGTCTTCAGTTTGTTAATGTGAAACCCTATGCCTTGCCATTAGGGGCAAGGGAGGGAATCACCCCAGTTGTGGGAAAAGGGGATAATAATCCCAACTCACTCACCTTGTAACTCTCTGGTGTGGCCAGTCCGTAAACCTACTGGAAAGTGGCAAATGATAATTGACTGTCGGCGCCTAAATGCTAACACAGGCCCCATGACCACTGCTGTGCCTAACGTGGCCAAGCTGATTGCTACTATACAGGAACAAGCCCACCAGATTTTAGCAACTATTGATGTAAAAGACATGGTTTTTATGGTTCCCTTGCAGGAAGCAGACAGAGATTGTTTGCTTTTACCTCGGAAGGGGCGCAGTTTCCTTTTACGTGCCTTCCTCAGGGATACTGCCATTCANAATAACTTTGCAGCCCAGACCTGAATGTTGCCCTGAAGGAAGTCCACTACTGGATGGTGTGAGAGACTGAAAGAGTTAATGTTTGTTATGTCTCAAACATTGTGGCCAGACAAGTTAAGGTCTGCATAGAGACAAGTTAAGGTCTCCATAGCGACAAATTAGGATCTGCATAGCACCACTAAACCACAGGTGAAAAGCTGCCTACCATTACGCTTTCCAAGTTCAGGTTGTTTTTTTACCATCAATAAAGTGTTTAATCGATCGTTTGGTGTTGTTTCACCTTAATTTAGCCCAAGGGAATCATAGAACCGCCATGATCCCCCCTGGGCAGCCCAGTTTGGATCATGACATAAATTGGCATCACGGACTGGATTCCCTTGCTGGTGCTAAAGCCATTATTGGGACCAGGCCTTTACTGTGGCCCCTCTCTGAGAGGAGTCATACACAAGGGGAGACAGTCCTCAGAGGCCTAACAAGGGATCTGATCCCTATAATTGTATACTCATTATGGCCTCCCTGGGAGGTCTGGCTGTAGATTGTACCCTTCTCCTGGAGAGGTTAGAGGGCTATAATGCCTGACCTTCTCCCCCTGGAATGGCTTGGGTCCATAATAATTGGCACAATCCACAAGCAGTAGCAGACAGAATGTTCACCTTGGCTAAGGAATGGAGATTGAGGCTTGGAAAGGGGAAAGTGTTGGTATGTGCGGTGTTAGGAGCTGCCCTGGTGGCAGCACAGCAGGATAAACATACAACACAACAAGCAGAAGGGGAGGCAATAAAATCTCTTCAAGATCTGGTGAAGGCTTTCCAGGAACAATTAGAAAATGAAATAAGAAGCCTCTCCGTTCAGCTCACTGCTGAGCAGATGACTAACCTAAGATTACATGCCTCTTTGGCGGAGGCTTTGGAGCGGGAGAGAATACTAAGGGAGCAATTAGGTGAAACCTGTTCCCAAATCGGTGTAGAAGGTATGGATGCAAACTCTGGTGGGGGAAAAGAATCGTAGTTGCTATACCCTCTTAAAGACCTAGAGAGGTATTCCTCTGGAAGGGAGGAAGCCAAAATGCCATCTCTAATTAAGACCGAGACTATAAATGGTGGTCAAGGAGGAGCTCAACAAATTACCACCTGTACTGTTCCCTATTGCCCCACTGATTTGGCTAAAATTCAGGAAAAATATTCCCGGGGACCCTGAGAAATGGAAACCGAATACGTATGGAGAGTCTCTCTTACCAGGGGTGACCGTATCTTGCTGAGTGGGGATGAGGCAAGAGGGTATTGGGGACCAGGGGTTTTTATAACCACAAACGATAATGGAGAGCCCTGGTCCCTGACCCAAAGAGTAGCATATTGGGCAGGTGGATTATATCCTATGGAAAGGGGAGACCCCTTCTCAATTAAAATGCCAACAGTGGGCCACATTTTAGAGAGCGTGCAGAAAACTGTGTGTCTTCAGTTTGTTAATGTGAAACCCTATGCCTTGCCATTAGGGGCAAGGGAGGGAATCACCCCAGTTGTGGGAAAAGGGGATAATAATCCCAACTCACTCACCTTGTAACTCTCTGGTGTGGCCAGTCCGTAAACCTACTGGAAAGTGGCAAATGATAATTGACTGTCGGCGCCTAAATGCTAACACAGGCCCCATGACCACTGCTGTGCCTAACGTGGCCAAGCTGATTGCTACTATACAGGAACAAGCCCACCAGATTTTAGCAACTATTGATGTAAAAGACATGGTTTTTATGGTTCCCTTGCAGGAAGCAGACAGAGATTGTTTGCTTTTACCTCGGAAGGGGCGCAGTTTACTTTTACGTGCCTTCCTCAGGGATACTGCCATTCACCGACCATCGCCCACTACGCACTGGTGCAGGAGCTAGCCCGTGTTACCCCTGAGAAGGGAGTTAAGGTATATCAATATACTGATGATATACTGATTGGCGGCCCTGATACCAACATAGTGCGACAGACACCAAAAAAATAATCGCTCATCTGGAGAGTTTAGAACTCCGGATTCTGACAGAAAAGATACAGTTTCCTTCCTCAGAAGTAAGGTTCCTGGGTATCTGGTGGAGGGATGGGACAGTGTGTATTCCCCCCGAAACCTTGACTACCCTTGAACAAGTGAAAATGCCTGGAAACAAGAGGGAATTCCAACATGCCTTAGGCCTGTTGGTATTTTGGAGAAAACACATTCCAGACTTTTCCATCATAGCCCAACCCCTATA
>VYZW01043756.1:0-10653 GCA_013401315.1 Balaeniceps rex | reverse complement strand
ACTGATTTGGCTAAAATTCAGGAAAAATATTCCCGGGGACCCTGAGAAATGGAAACCGAATACGTATGGAGAGTCTCTCTTACCAGGGGTGACCGTATCTTGCTGAGTGAGGATGAGGCAAGAGGGTATTGGGGACCAGGGGTTTTTATAACCACAAACGATAATGGAGAGCCCTGGTCCCTGACCCAAAGAGTAGCATATTGGGCAGGTGGATTATATCCTATGGAAAGGGGAGACCCCTTCTCAATTAAAATGCCAACAGTGGGCCACATTTTAGAGAGCGTGCAGAAAACTGTGTGTCTTCAGTTTGTTAATGTGAAACCCTATGCCTTGCCATTAGGGGCAAGGGAGGGAATCACCCCAGTTGTGGGAAAAGGGGATAATAATCCCAACTCACTCACCTTGTAACTCTCTGGTGTGGCCAGTCCGTAAACCTACTGGAAAGTGGCAAATGATAATTGACTGTCGGCGCCTAAATGCTAACACAGGCCCCATGACCACTGCTGTGCCTAACGTGGCCAAGCTGATTGCTACTATACAGGAACAAGCCCACCAGATTTTAGCAACTATTGATGTAAAAGACATGGTTTTTATGGTTCCCTTGCAGGAAGCAGACAGAGATTGTTTGCTTTTACCTCGGAAGGGGCGCAGTTTACTTTTACGTGCCTTCCTCAGGGATACTGCCATTCACCGACCATCGCCCACTACGCACTGGTGCAGGAGCTAGCCCGTGTTACCCCTGAGAAGGGAGTTAAGGTATATCAATATACTGATGATATACTGATTGGCGGCCCTGATACCAACATAGTGCGACAGACACCAAAAAAATAATCGCTCATCTGGAGAGTTTAGAACTCCGGATTCTGACAGAAAAGATACAGTTTCCTTCCTCAGAAGTAAGGTTCCTGGGTATCTGGTGGAGGGATGGGACAGTGTGTATTCCCCCCGAAACCTTGACTACCCTTGAACAAGTGAAAATGCCTGGAAACAAGAGGGAATTCCAACATGCCTTAGGCCTGTTGGTATTTTGGAGAAAACACATTCCAGACTTTTCCATCATAGCCCAACCCCTATACAACCTGACATGCAAAGGGGCCTCTTGGGATTGGACCCCTGTCCATGTGGAAGCCTTGAAGCTATTGATTTTTGAGGCTGGGGTATATCAGGCTTTAGGGCCAATACACCCGACTGATCCACTCCANCTCCTGGAGAGGTTAGAGGGCTATAATGCCTGACCTTCTCCCCCTGGAATGGCTTGGGTCCATAATAATTGGCACAATCCACAAGCAGTAGCAGACAGAATGTTCACCTTGGCTAAGGAATGGAGATTGAGGCTTGGAAAGGGGAAAGTGTTGGTATGTGCGGTGTTAGGAGCTGCCCTGGTGGCAGCACAGCAGGATAAACATACAACACAACAAGCAGAAGGGGAGGCAATAAAATCTCTTCAAGATCTGGTGAAGGCTTTCCAGGAACAATTAGAAAATGAAATAAGAAGCCTCTCCGTTCAGCTCACTGCTGAGCAGATGACTAACCTAAGATTACATGCCTCTTTGGCGGAGGCTTTGGAGCGGGAGAGAATACTAAGGGAGCAATTAGGTGAAACCTGTTCCCAAATCGGTGTAGAAGGTATGGATGCAAACTCTGGTGGGGGAAAAGAATCGTAGTTGCTATACCCTCTTAAAGACCTAGAGAGGTATTCCTCTGGAAGGGAGGAAGCCAAAATGCCATCTCTAATTAAGACCGAGACTATAAATGGTGGTCAAGGAGGAGCTCAACAAATTACCACCTGTACTGTTCCCTATTGCCCCACTGATTTGGCTAAAATTCAGGAAAAATATTCCCGGGGACCCTGAGAAATGGAAACCGAATACGTATGGAGAGTCTCTCTTACCAGGGGTGACCGTATCTTGCTGAGTGGGGATGAGGCAAGAGGGTATTGGGGACCAGGGGTTTTTATAACCACAAACGATAATGGAGAGCCCTGGTCCCTGACCCAAAGAGTAGCATATTGGGCAGGTGGATTATATCCTATGGAAAGGGGAGACCCCTTCTCAATTAAAATGCCAACAGTGGGCCACATTTTAGAGAGCGTGCAGAAAACTGTGTGTCTTCAGTTTGTTAATGTGAAACCCTATGCCTTGCCATTAGGGGCAAGGGAGGGAATCACCCCAGTTGTGGGAAAAGGGGATAATAATCCCAACTCACTCACCTTGTAACTCTCTGGTGTGGCCAGTCCGTAAACCTACTGGAAAGTGGCAAATGATAATTGACTGTCGGCGCCTAAATGCTAACACAGGCCCCATGACCACTGCTGTGCCTAACGTGGCCAAGCTGATTGCTACTATACAGGAACAAGCCCACCAGATTTTAGCAACTATTGATGTAAAAGACATGGTTTTTATGGTTCCCTTGCAGGAAGCAGACAGAGATTGTTTGCTTTTACCTCGGAAGGGGCGCAGTTTACTTTTACGTGCCTTCCTCAGGGATACTGCCATTCACCGACCATCGCCCACTACGCACTGGTGCAGGAGCTAGCCCGTGTTACCCCTGAGAAGGGAGTTAAGGTATATCAATATACTGATGATATACTGATTGGCGGCCCTGATACCAACATAGTGCGACAGACACCAAAAAAATAATCGCTCATCTGGAGAGTTTAGAACTCCGGATTCTGACAGAAAAGATACAGTTTCCTTCCTCAGAAGTAAGGTTCCTGGGTATCTGGTGGAGGGATGGGACAGTGTGTATTCCCCCCGAAACCTTGACTACCCTTGAACAAGTGAAAATGCCTGGAAACAAGAGGGAATTCCAACATGCCTTAGGCCTGTTGGTATTTTGGAGAAAACACATTCCAGACTTTTCCATCATAGCCCAACCCCTATACAACCTGACATGCAAAGGGGCCTCTTGGGATTGGACCCCTGTCCATGTGGAAGCCTTGAAGCTATTGATTTTTGAGGCTGGGGTATATCAGGCTTTAGGGCCAATACACCCGACTGATCCACTCCACATTGAATGGGGTTTTGCAGCTCATGGACTATCAATACACATGTGGCAACGTGGACCTAAAGGCCCAACTTGTCCTATGGGGTTTTATTCATGCAGTTTTAAAGATGCAGAAAAACAGTATTCAGTTTGGGAAAAGAACCTCTTTGTGGTTAGTTTAGCTTTACAGGAGACTGAGAAAATTATACGGCAACAACCAGTCATCTTAGGAGGGCCCTTTAAGGTCCTGAAACCAGTACTGGCAGGAACACCCCCCTGTGGGAGTTGCACAGCAAGAGACAGTGAGGAAGTGGTATGCACAGTTAGACCACTACTGCCATGCTTGCCAGATAGAGGTGCTAATCTGCTTAGCTACAATGGCAGCAGAAGCAGAAGAAGAAAAGTGGGAGCATCTGTTAGAGTGGTTACACATGAAACGTGGTCATTCAGGGGTTAAAGACCTTTTCAAAGAAGTCAGTGGCAGGGGCTGGCCTGTTACTCGGGAACTGTGCGACACGATCATTTCTGCTTGTAGTCAGTGTTGTCCTCGGCTAGGAAGACATCCCTTGCAAGAACCCCCTCTCCATTTACGGAATGGAAAGGGCCTCTGGGAAACTTGGCAAGTAGACTACATAGGTCCATTTTGGAACTCTGACAGGAAACAATATGTACTAGCAGGGATTGAAGTGGTGTCAGGACTAACTCAGGCAGAAGTAGTACGACGGGCAACAGGGGACAACATGGTAAAAGGGTTGAAGCTGTGGTTTAGTTACCTACCAAAACCCCAATCAATCCAAAAAGATAACGGAAGCCACTTTACTGCCGGGGTGGTTCAGGAGTGGGCACAGGTTGAAGGGATCCAGTGGATTTTTCACACTCCATGCTACCCCCAGGTGAATGGCATTGTTGAACGTACCAATGGGCTCCTAAAGCAAACCCTGAAACCTCATGAGCCTGGGTGGACACAGCGAGTGTTGGATGCAGTATATAGAGTCAATAGCCACTGGGAAATTAACAAATGCCCACGACTTACCACGTTTTGTCCTAAAACTCCATCTATACTCCCCAGGAAAAGGGACGCTAAAGACCCTGTGAACCTGCTCCATCATCTGGGACAACCTGTCCTAGTAGACCTACCGACAGTGGGAGAGATAACCCTAACCTTAAAAAACCCGCTTAATCTTTATACTTGGGTAGCCACTGATGCACACAGGAAAGATCACCAAATTCATACCCGGTGGATCGTCCCATCCTTTTGATTATCATACAGGTTGTCAGAAAACTACCATGGGACTTATGTTGTCAGTTTCTGAGTGGGTCATTGTTTGCATTGGTTGCCTGATTCTACTAGGCCTGGTTTTGTATTGGGGAAAGGTGGCTTGGCAAATCTATTTCCTCTCCACCACTGTTGGGGTAAATGGATTAACCTTACTCTTTTTGTGATTGTATGTGGGGAATTGGTATGCCTATTTTGAGTTCATAGAAAGTGTGATAACATTACGGGTGGTAAAGTTTGCCTTATTTTGCTTGTTATTGGGATAGTGGGAATATGGGGAAAATCTGCCAATTTGGCCTGGGAATTGATACAAGGGTTTGTGCACATTTGGAGTCAAACTGATCAGGGAATATGTGTCACCCTCACTGGGTCGGCAGAGGAAGGATTCAAATTTGTAATGATTAATATCAATCTTACAAAAATACTAGATGAAGCACTCAAAAATTGAAATGTATCAAATCCAAACCCCACATGGGAAGACATTAGAGGGACCTTGTATCAAATCTCGAACAACTCTACATGGGAAAACCTATGGAATGCGTCTTGTTGTGAAATTAAGACGAAGACCTGTGAGTGGCTTTATGGTGGATCAGTGTGGGATTCCTATTTCTCATAAACAGGGAATAGGAAAACCCACTGCTTCTGCTACTACCCTATATTCTGCTCCCTGAGGAGTGGTGTGGGCATGTTCGGATGGAAAAACGTATTCCCACCTTAGTGTAAGGCAACATGCCGGATTACGATGTGGAATAGGAGTTCCTACCAAAACAAGGTGCCAAGAAAGTGATGGACCCAAGGTATGACTGAAGTGGGCAGTGCATGGAGTCTGAATACCCAATTATTATAATTAGATGGAAGAGTCAATGCAACTACTACCCTAGAAGAAGCGAGAAAGAAGATGAGAGAGGTGTCGGAGCAGACTGGAGAACTTTTCTAGGCACGGCAGCCAAAGAATCAGTTTAACATCTGGGAACCCGGATCTTGGTTCACCTCTCCTAAATTCACTGGGACTTACAGGTTGGGGCAAGTGGCTTTTAAATATTGTTACAGCATCGGGCTGTGGGTTTTTGTTCTTGAGGATCGGCCTTGCAATTGTAAAATGTATGATCTCACGGCTTTTATCTTCTCTATCCTCTCTCTCTTCTATCCGTTATGTGAAGATCACCACCCTGGACGAAGATTATACAGACAATGTTTGAGCCACAGGGGGATGTGAGAGACTGAAAGAGTTAATGTCTGTTGGTATCTCAAACATTGTGGGAGACAAGTTAAGGTCTGCATAGAGACAAGTTAAGGTCTCCATAGCGACAAATTAGGGTCTGCATAGCACCACTAAACCACAGGTGAGAAGCTGATTGGCACAGAGTTGGGAAGGCATATAGGAGGATGCACAGTTCCGCCTTCTGACTTGCCTTACAACTCACCATATATGGCCAGAGGTCATAGAGAGTTCATTTGAGGAAGGGGCTCATGACCACCCGAAAGACCCCTCGCGACCACCCCCCACAATGGCGCCTGCGCAGAAGGTGAAGAACATTCTGGAGCAAGAACCATATAAGTTCTCAAGGGGGCGAGACAGGAGGTGGGGACGAGCCTACAAAAGACACATCTCCAAGGAGCCGTGTGTGTGCCCAACACCTACCATCGACATAATGGGATCCAAGGGTGATCTCTCTCTCTCTTTTTCCTCTTTTTTTCCTTTCTTCTTATAAGTATTCCAGTTAGAACCCATATTGCCTACCATTATGTTTTCCTAGTTCAGGTTGTCTTTTTACCATCAATAAAGTGTTTAATCAATCATTTGGTGTTGTTTCGCCTTAATTTAGCCCAAGGGAATCACAGAACCACCACAATCCTCCCTGGGCAGCCCAGTTTGGATCGTGGCAGATGGGACAAAAGAAGTCAGGTCAAATTGCTAAAAAATAAGCAAAGAAGAAGAGGAACAAATACTGAGAAGTAACAGATTACATTCCTTACCTCTGAGGCAAGTACAGTTCTCTGTGCAGTTTGCCTAACCTAACCTAACCATTTTCTTTGATTATTTTATTTTCTTTAAAACTGAAGCTTTTTTCTAGATGTGATGCTTACATCATAAGGATTGCTGCTTGCTATTCCCCTTCTAAACCTGTAATACCTTCAATTCCATGTAATTCCCGTGTACTCCCTTCTGTTTGGCCACCATGGTGGTTTGCTTGTATTTTAGTCTCCTAACAATTTTTTAAAATGTCGACTCACATTTCTTCTTTGCACCCTAAAGAGAGTTTCCTCCTGCAGCCTATCAGACCCTGCTTAGGAGGGTGTAAATAGCTAGCAATGGCAAGTCGTAGCAAAATGTAGTTAGCAGTAATTATCCTGGAGAGTGGTAAGGCCTTGGGCCTGTTCCAAACTTGCAGACAGGCAGCTGAAGTCCCAGCTAGCCATACCTTTTAGAAAAAGATTGTATACTGTTGAGCAAAAACTCTGTATGAGCTCTGCAGTGTGGGACAGGTTCTTGGAATAGTTTCCTGTGGAAAATTTGATTGCTAGTGCACGCTGTCTTCCATCCAAAGTATCCATGGCAATATAAAATATGTTGTAGGTTTAGTATGGAGAGAGAAGTTGAGGCTGGAGTGAAGACAGTTTAAACAGGAAACCCACAGTTCAAAATGCTGTGTATGTAAAGCAACTCCTTTTTCACTGGTTTCTGTCGCAGAGGCTGCTGTTGTTTAGCTTGCCTTATTTGCTTTTATATTAGCCTATATATGTACAAAGGATCAGTCTACATACAAGCCTCGTTTAATGTCCATTTGCTACCATTTGCACCACATTACAAACTCATTTACAAAGCGAATGTGAAAACAAATGTGAGCCCTATGGAAAGCCTCGCTGAGCCTGTGTGTGATTGCAGCCGTACGTAACAGCTCATAAATGGTGTCGGCTGGAGACTGTGCTTAAGTACTGCAGCACAGGAGATTGTCATTTCCTTAACCTGATTGCAGCATCTGTATTTCCCTTGCCCTTTTCCTGGTGCTGTTGAGCCAGAGAATTCTTTCTAGAGCAGTCATCCTAAAAGCCAAATAGCTCCTCTGGAACAGTTCACAATGCTGTCATCTTTAAAATATGCCATTGTGCTGTAAAGTGCTCTTAAGAGCTGCAGCTTTCCAGCTTGAATACTACACTGAGATACAGAGGAAAATCAAAACCAGAGGCTCCAAAACAGTCACACTGGCAGGTGAGCTGTAGTAGCAGATGAGGAAGTTCAGCAAATAAGAAATTCTTATGTTCTCAACCAGCACGCTGAAACCTGCCACATCCCAGTCTGTCCACACCTCCAGACACATTCATTAGCTGTGTCAGCCCCTTGAGCTCCATTTCACCACAGTCAGGTGTACGCCTCTCGAGGACTGAAGATAATACTAACACTTTTGCACGTATGAGTGAATACGAAATGGGGCAAGGTGCCTGTGTTCAGAGATCCAGCCACGCTGCCAAGGGCTAAGGCCTTTCTTCAAGGTGTTCACTTAGATACAGGAGCATTGCAGCTGAGGCATCAATCACCTTGCAAACAAGCAGCCTCAGAACACAAGGCTCAAAGCCAGCCTTCTGTGTAAACAGCGTTGGTCCTTTTTGGGGGTAATCATTCCTTTTTTGTTTAAATCTTGAACTTGGCTCATGAAATGTGAGTTCTGGGAGGCACCCGTGTGACTGAGCAGCACTGGCCCACCTCGAGCGTCAAAAATTGTGAAGAAAGTGAAGGATTCAGGAAAAGCTGATCCAGCAGTTAATAGCAGGAGACATACCTACTGTTACCTGTGTCTTGCTCACTAGAAACAGTAATCTGGAAGAGAAAAAAATGAAGACAACAACTGGCACAACTAAATTAAATTAAACACTCATTCTCTGGTATGCAGCTCAACCACACTGCTTGTGTGAATCTTCATGTATGCGTTCTCTACTGCTTATGCAACAGATACAAAACATAACCAAAGTGCTCAGAGTGTACAGAAGAACTCCTACTATCTCCATTGGATTAAGACTTGAGGTGCCGGGTGAAAAACAGGATTACACAGTCAAATTAGTGATAATAAGCATAACACTGTCTTTATTTTTAACGAATGCCCTGTGAGCATCAGTAGCCATTATGCCCAAGATCATCAAATGGGATTTGACCCCTAGTTTAATGGCAGATGCTTGCAGTTATCAGGAATCTTCCCATTGAGCAACCTGCTAAGTTTTCATCTGATGCTTTTCTTGTATTTGTAGACAAAATGCAAAGTCATTTTTGTGGTTTTATGCCTGAATATAAGTTCTCTGTTTTGCAGCCTTCTGTGCTGGGCTCTTTATTTTCCAGTCAGAAATTTCAATAGGCCCAGTCCTGACAAAGAATGCAGGCAAGACTCCCACTGTCTTCAATGCTAAAATATGATCTAGTGCTTATAAAACCTGAAAAAAAGCAAATGTATTTCCAGTTATAAAAAGAATCATGCAGGGAAACTCCCTTTATTTTCCATTCCTGCTCATAGGTGAGCATATAAAATAATCTCTAGTTGACTGATACACACAGAAAGGCAAAAAAAGAGTTCTGCCAGAGGATAATATTATACATAAATTTCCACTAAGTATTTGCATAAGGTCTTTCACATAATAGTCTCTAATATGGCTAGGAAAAGTTATAGATCTTTCATTTTCAGTCTGCTGGCTGAATTGTTTTCTCTTTTGTTCTTGTTGCTCTGAAATTTTTTTTAAAGGTAATGTCTTCTCATCTATCACACAGTGATGGTGAATCTAGTGAAGTTTGAATTCTGCTGTTTGGTTTTTTGAAATTTATCTATAGTTTTTGACATTTCATAGAAGTTGTATCTTCAACTCTTAGACCGATTGGAATGAAAAATATGGTAACTGGGCTGCCTTTTGGGAATTATTGTGCTGTTGAATTCAGCTGAAAGAAAATAGCAATGATTTCTTATATTGTTTCGCAGTTCTCTCTGAAATGGAGATGTATTGAGGTAGGTGAAAATATTTGTGGGTGAGGGGAACATGCAAGGGCTGGCTGAACTTCTTTGAACTTCAGTCTGGTGGTGTTTTGAGGTTAATGTTAAGGGTTAGGCCAGTTCTTGTATTATTCAAATAAGTTTGCCTGTCCTTAATAGAGCTCTTGAAGCAGACAATTTAGTGTGATATGATGACGGTCTAAAATTATTTCAGGATAACAGAGATTTAATTATTTGTGAAAGCAGACAAAAGGATATGTGCTCGATGTTTGGATGTGTGATTTTTTCTAGAACAATTTCATTTGAAAGTAGGACACCACTTTTTCAAAAGATGAATTAGTTTATAATGGGAAAGATAATAGCCCATGAGCCAAACTGATGTCAAGTGTTGCATTACATATCCAAGAGTCACAACTCTGAGACAGAACAGATAATCCTGGGATATGAGAAAATAGAGCTGGAACAGATGTATGGCACCCTATGGGAGTGCTCACAGCTATTTGTGAGCCAAAGAAGTACATGTATTTAAACCCTTTCTTGCTTTTTTTCCTGCATTTTGTTTGCTACTCTTGCTAAATCAACTCCGTTCCTAAACAGCCCTTACCTCCTGCTTGATTAAACAAAGGCAGAAGGTCTGATATCAGTTTTTTGAAGACAGAGTTGTAGCCATAGTGAACAGATGTGGGACATTGGTTTTAGAAATTGTAGTTTAGAAGATGCAAGCTTCTCCAAAGTTGAAAAGCGAACAGGAAAAGAATAATTATTGAAGAGAAATTAGAATGGTGGTAGCATTATCATGTTTTATCATTGAGATCAGTGGGACCTTTTAACAATCTTCTTTTAGACCATAGACAACGTTCTGAATTTTAAATGGCACCTGCTTAGCACAGTATGGTTGCAGGTTAAAATGTTCTTTGGTAAGGTGGAAGGTTTTGTGGTTTTTATTATAAGTTCTAGTGTTCTTTATTCATTTCATCATATTAAACTTAGCAAATATAGGGCCTGATCCAGCAAATATTTAATCTTACAAGCAGCCTGACATAAGTGTGGACATGACTGTGTCCAGTTCTCCCATACATTTAGCAGTGCTGACACTCAGACTCCTCTGAATTAATTATTTTAAAAGGTAAGCCTGGAAAATGTTTTCAAACTAAATACATTTTGGATGGGAAAATGCAAAAGGGAGAAGTTGTACTTTCAACTCACAGAAAAAAAAAGAAAAGAGAGCATAGCTACTCTTCAGAAGGCATATTCATAGTTGTATTAACAACATTTGAGACAACTACCACATGTTTAATATCTTGAGAAATCTGAGCACAGTCTTCCTGCTTTTTCTGCCAGAGGGAGTGACATAACAGGAACCATCTACATAGCTTTCCATTTTAAACCTAATTTCCATTCTCTTTGTTTATGGTTAAGGTC
>VYZW01043755.1:0-19497 GCA_013401315.1 Balaeniceps rex | reverse complement strand
CTTTGTTGCCTCCATCTCTTATTCTTACCCATAAGCTTTGTTTTGGTACTTTCACTGCAGAAGATTTTTAAACTGACAGAAGGTTAAGACAGAAGTTTTTTAAGCTGATTTTAAAACTGAAATTATTACCTCTGCTCAGCAGACACAACCCAGTTCTGTTGGCAACCTCTTTAAACAAGGAGCGTGGGGGCTTTCACTGAAGTCAGAGCACGCTGGCCATCATATGCCAGTGGAGACTTTGGGATATAACTAAATGTGGGGAGTTATTCTGGAACCATTAGTTTCTAATAACTAATATTAATAATGCTTAATAATAAGAGAAAGTAATAGCTAGCAAGAATATCCAAAGTCGATTAATCTAATTTGGGCTACAGCAGTCTGACTGAAAAAAAGCACCCAGACAGGGAATTAATTAAGAAAAGCTATTCCATGTTAAATGTACACTATACCTTAATCTGAACGAACATATCTGTGTAGAGAATCCTTTAGATTTATTTTATCCTCTGTTAAAGGGAATTCTAGTCAAACATTGCCAAAGGGAGTTAAATCACCAGTGGGACAAGGGTTCTGTGACGGGGCCTGGTTTAGCCCTTGCTCTTGCCTTAGCTTTGTGTACAGCAGTTCTCACTATAGATACTGGCAAGACAATCATTGCATGAGTAATATATTGTTAGATTTATACAGCCTAACTTAGGTAATGTGAAATCCAGAGGCAAAAGCAAATTTGCCCCAATTTTACAATCAATCATGTTTTTAATTGATTTACTGCTGCATCATCAAGATGAAAACATCCATACAGCCCTGCAACACACTTATACCTCCTGCCAGCAAACACTTATTCATGAACATTTTTGGACTGCATTGAGAATTCCTCACAGGAAACTCAGTCACAATGAAATGAAATGCAAGCGTACCCATTAATGACCAAATCATAAGGCACAAAATAATACAAAACAAGAGTAATAAACCTCTCCAGGGAATTGCATCATTGTTAACGAAGCAAGTAATCAATAGACCATTGTTGGAAAGTGTTGCTTGTTGCATGACTGCTTAGATGGAGACTTGAGTAACAGCAGCAGCCTGAAAAATGTGTCCTGAAAGTAGCTACTCTGTGACAATTGTTTGGGAATCATAAAATCCAGGAGATTTAGGAGGCCTTTTGCTGATGACAAAGATTTGCAAATCTACAGATTTGCTTTCCTAGAGAAGGCAACACCCAACCTTCTCTAGCCCCTAAATTCCAGTTTGTGATTTATCAGCAAGAAATAGCAATTTGGATACTGAGAGCAATGAAGACCCAGCAAGCTGGGACCCTGTGGAGGTGCTTGTGCTGACCTCTGTGCTTCCACAGGTCCTTGTTGTGGTTAGAGGAGACAGGCCAGGGGAAAGTAGGAAAAGCAGCACGCAGGGAGCCATGGCCAGGGATGGTGCAAGGAATTGCAGCAGCACATGCCGTTCCCAGAGTTGAGGGTCCCTCAGCCAGGGGTTTCTCCTCTCATGGGAAGAGAAGGGAGAAGGAGGAGAGCTGGGATGAGACACCAGCACCATCTGTCTTTCCCTTTGTCTGTCTGCATGGCTTTCCACTTTCCTTTCATCAGGCCGTTTCACCCAGAGAGCCAGCTGGGGAGGTTTCCTAACACGAATGCATTTGACCTGAGCCACGGCAGTTCCTTGTCATAAGTCTCTGGGGCTTTCTTTTGGGAAGCTGGAGTTGTTAACTGCACGTCTGGCTTTCCCAGCTTTCGGGGTGGTCGCATTGGGTGGTAGATGATGGGGCTTGTCACTGTTTGTAAATCTCAAGCAGGGATCAGGGAGGCCACACATCAGAGTTTAGGGCCAGGTAGATGTAGTTTGCCTCCCACTGTCTCGTAAACTGTCCAGGATTCCTTCATCTCCCCAGCAGGGTTTCCAGCTGCAGACATCCCCGAGAACTGACAAAGCAGTGACAGCCCTGCTGCAGGGCGGGTGGACACATGGCAGAGCAGAGATGGGATTTGCAGGGACATTTTTGCAGCAGGATAGGATGGAAATAGGGGACTTGGGGTGCTGGCATGGGCTTGCTTTGGCAAAGCAGGTGGCACCCCACAGAGTAGCACCCCGTGCCACTGGTCCTGCTTCCTACGCTGGGTGTTTTCCAACAGCACTTTGCTTGTACAGTGCTAGGAGCAGAGCTCTCTAAAATACCTGTCTGTCCACCTAAAAGTAATGCACCGTGTTTTCAGTGCTGATGTCTAACTACATGTGAAACACCTGCTGTGAGTGCCTGCTCCATGAGAAGGAAACTTTCAAGCTAAAATCCTCAGCACATTTCTTGAAATGAGCCTCTGCCGGGTGAAACTTCATCAGCAAAAGGTTCATCCCAAGCACCCAGATCCTGACTTGGATCCACATCTGGAAGCCACATATCAGCAAGGGCATTCCCCAAACTGACCATCTGGGGCAGATGTTTTCCTGTCTCAGGGAATCCTTTTGGCTTTCCAAGATCTGAGCATGGGAGCTCTGCACAGAGGAAATGAACTGCCGTAGCAGATTGTATCTTGGACCCGGAGCAGCTTACAGGCATCACAGTCTGTACCCCAGCATTATACACCTTTTGGAGATTAAGGTCCCAGTACTTAAGCCAGGCCTGTTAGTCTTAAATACAAGAGCAGCTCCATTGGCTTCAGGGAGACAGTATAGGATTTAAGCTATGCATGTGTTTAAGCACCTGGCGTATGAGCCTTTCTCTCTAGTGCACTTCTCACTCCCCTGGGCTTAATTTCAGCTCCTTCCGCTTTATAGTCTGTTGCCTCTGCTGTAAATTCAGAGTCAGGGAACTGATTTTTAAAAAATACTTTCTGCTTGAAATATTGCAAGTAAAGAGCAGATGAGAATATATATGAGTTAAATGCTTTTTTAAAAGCATATATGACATGACACAGCACACTGGATTCTAAAATTAAGTACAGTAGCAAGAAACACCCAGCTGGAATTTCCTAAAATATGGCTTTCCTCTTCTGAAACCACTTTTAATTTTAAGTGCTGACTTTCCTGACCCAGAATAAAGTTACGGGCAATGTTTACTAGCCAGCATAGAAGGGAATTGCTCCCTTATTGCATTCCAAGCGTGCAAGCCACTGAAAATCAATATAACGAAGTAGGAAAGAAAGAATAAGAGCATACCCACTCACCTCCCCCCTCCACACGCACAGACACATCCATAGACCTGTCTCTTTCCTCCCCACCATGACAGGTAATGGTCCTCTCTAACCTTAGAGGTTGACAGTGAAGAAAGATGTCACATTGTTCCCGAGCAGTAAATTGTACAGCTAGGTCACCTCCGATTTTTAGCTAGTTGATCAAGGCTACCTTTCCACGACCAGTGCACAGCTGCCATTCCCCAACAAATAGTGAAATGATGAGTCCATGTCACGGTGGAGGACACCATCTAAACTGCTGGTATCCCCTTCAGTTCAGTAACATGATGGGAGATGACAGGGACGTGAGACAGGGCTGATGTGAACCAGGAATCTCCATAACAGGTGTCCTTGTGCAGGCGGTGAGGGGCTGACCCCTGGATGTTTCAGAGACACAGGGAGCTGTGAAGAGGTGGAAGGTCACATCTAAAAACTGCTACTCCAGGGCAGGGGGCTGGAGGAAGGAGGCTGATCACTACTTGACGCCAGAGCTTGAAGGCAGACAAGGTGCTGCAGGAGCAGCAGCGATCCAGGAGACGTCTTCCAGACATCTTGCTTTCTCAACGCACTTCAGTGCTGAAGCAGGAGGAAGAGGAGAAAAAGGAAGGGAGGAACGACTCACTTGTCGGTTCTGCATCAGTTGCTAAGCTTTCTGCAGAAAGGCTGCACTGCTCTTAAAAGAGGTCAGATCTTGTCTTTGGTAACAAGGATCCTTTTGATTTCTGTGTGGCTTGCAGACTTGTTTGCAGCAGAAACACATGGTCCTGTCTGCTGCTTTGGGATTTATTTAAGTGCTGCTCTTTCAAAGCCAAAGCAGATGTCCAATGCAAAAGCGATACTCCCCTATGTCTCCCCATGGCACGGTCTAACTGGGGGTTGTGCTCTTTAAGAACAGATTTTGTTTGCTGGAGGGGGCCTGAAAATGTTTTTGGCCCATGGTGACATGCAGGGCAGATGTCTTGTGAACCAGACATCAGCTGCAGGGTTAGCAGCAATCCCTGAGTGCTGATATTTGACAGGTGTGGGAAGTTAATGTAAGTGGCTCTGCCATCTCAAAAGTCTTTGTGCCACATAGAGCTTTTCTTCCCCTGGTAATGCAGATGAAGGAGAAGAGAAATGCAGAGCCCTGATTATCTGCCACTGTGAACTGAAGGTGACCCAAGATGAAGTCTCTGCAAGATCAGCAAACTTTCCCTATACTGAGTGGCTCAGGTCTGCCCTTAAAATACATCCCAGGACATATCTCTAAACAATGCAGTCCCTGCCAGTCCTCAGCAGCCGTAGCCTTGCCTGCAGCCTGACAACTTTATCACCTCCCTCCCTCCCTCCTGCTCTCTCTCACTCGTCCTTTGGTGCGTGGGGTATTCAGGGTGATGGCTAGTGCCAATGTTAATGGGAATAACACTTGGAGGCTGCTGGAGGGAATCAAGGCCTCTGTCTTCCCAGGCCATCACTGCTTTGCAAGCTCTGGCTCTCACCTTTAATGTGGAGTCAGCTTTCTTGGCACATGGAGGATTCACCCTGTGGGATACTTTGCTGACTTTTCTCTTCACCTCGACTCAGACATGCACAATAAAAATAGCAGCTGTGGGCTCCTGTGGTTTCAGACCCTGCCCTGTTTCAATTAGAGACACACGGGTTTGCAGAAGAGGCTTTCAAGGAGGTTTCGTGGGTTTCCTTTTGAGTCTTAACACATAGAAAATAAAGAGTTGCACTGAGCTGCCTGTTTCTCCTGAGCACCTCCAAGCACCTGGCAAGCAGTCAGTGGTTCTGCTACCCTCCCTTGTCTGATAGAGGAGCACAGACTGTGCTCAAAGTGCATCACTACCCCTTGACGTTGGTCATACTGACACAAAATGGTTGCATACTGGCAAAATCCATCCCCACACCTTTGCAGTGAGTTATCTCAGCAGAAGGACTTGGGGACAACACCAAGGGGTGAGGGGCATCGTTGAGAGGAAGTGATGTTGGAAAGGCAGAGTGTTTCTTACCTCCATGTCACCCCACCCTGGTAACTGTGGATAACTCGGTGCAGGCCGAAGCACGGCTGTTGCAGTAACGAGGTCACCTCTGTGAATAGGTCAGCCCTGGGGCTGGGGAGGAGGTGATCCTATGGCAGTGAAGAGCATTCTCCCAAGGTCTGCAGGAAAGTAGCGTCTCCCAGTTATCCTGCTCCATCCCCTAGGCAACGCTTCCCCAGCCCAGGTACATCAGGCTCCTGGTGTGGAACTGTGCAGAAGCTAATTTGGCCCCCAGCACCTCCTGCTGCTGCAGAGGAGATGGAAAATAGCGGGGAGGGTAGTAGGTGATGCCTGACAGCTGAGCACCCCTTGATGGGCATGCCCATGCCAAGGCATACTCAGCCTTAGGATATCCTTGTGTCCTGGAAGGTCTCTCAGAAGCACTCAGCACAACCCGAGAAGCACACCATCACCTAAAAAATGAAACCACTTCCACAGTGCTCTTGTTACTGAAGCAAGAGTCTTCTCCCTGCCCTACTCCTCCATCTCCCTCACTAGGCTGGAGGACAATAGTGTAAATCACCTTCCACGATAAGCACCATCCTTGCTCAGGAGAGAGAGGAAGAGGAGGAGATGCTAACTGCAAAGATGGGGAGCTAGGGTAAACTCAGAAATTGTTTGAAAAGTAGAGAGAATTAATTTTGTATTTAGTCGGTCTTCTTTTTTTACTTTTTGTCTTTAAAGAAGTGACGTGAAATTGTTCTAAAAAAAGTAAAGCTAGCATCTTCCCTGAGACACTCACCACTTGGCCTTGGGGAAAGGCTGCATGCTCTGCAGCCTCCCACGAGGAACATAACCAGCTATGAGGGGTAGTGCCTGCTAGAGGGTTGTGGCAATGATAGGGCTTAGAAACCAATCAGGATTTTCACAGCAATCTCAAGCTGTTTGAGGCCTTGCTCTCTGCTGTCATGTGGATTGTTCAATAAATCCCCAGTTTTCTAGACCTCAGGAGTGTACCAAAGTTTCAAAGTGACCCAAGTTCAAGCTAAAGGCTCAGCAAGAGACAAATAAAGGAATCTCAAATCTATTATTAAATAAGTAAAACCTCATGACATCTTTAGGTCTGACTTAACATTTTCTGAGTCCTTGAAGTTGCTAATAAACACCAAGCAAATGGCTGGAGCTTTGATCCTCAGCTCTGATAATACTTGGGAAAATATTCAGAAATATACTCATCAATATTTGGAGACTTTGGAAAATTCTCAATATTTTCAAGTTTGGGCAAGCTTGTATACAGGAAGGGTTTTGCAAAGTTAGGCTATATTGGCTTTGTGTGGCAAGGTTTTGGTAGCAGGAGGGCTGCAGGGGTGCTTTCTGTGAGAAGATGCCTGAAGCTTTCCCTATGCCAGCCGGCTCCAAGATGGACCCACTGCTGGCCAAGGCTGAGCCAATCAACAACAGTGGTAGTGCCTTTGTGATAACATATTCAAGAAGGGGGGGGTGGGGAACTGCTGCGCAACAGCAGCCAGAGGAGAGGAATGAAAATATGTGAGAGAAGCAACTCTGCAGACACCAAGGTCAGTGAAGAAGGAGGGGGAGGAGGTGCTCCAGGTGCCGGAGCAGAGATTCCCCTGCAGCCCATGGTGAAGACCATGGTGAGTCAGGCTGTCCCCCTGCAGCCCATGGAGGTTAACGGTGGAGCACTGGGACCCCATGGGGGACCCACACTGGAGCAGTCTGTTCCTGAAGGACTGCACCCCATGTAAAGGACACATGCTGGAGCAGTTTGTGGAGAACTGCAGCCCGTGGGAAGGACCCACATTGGAGCAGTGCATAGAGGATTGTCTCCCGTGGGTGGGACCCCATGCTGGAGCAGGGGAAGAGTGTGAGGAGTCCTCCCCTTGAGGAGGAAGGAGCAGCAGAGACATCATGTGATGAACTGACTGCAACCCCTCATTCCCCATCCCCCTGCGCCTCTGCAGGGGGAGGAGGTAGAGAAAATCGGGAGTGAAGTTGAGCCTGGGAAGAAGGGAGGGGTGGGGGGAAGGTGTTTTAAGATTTGGCTTTTATTTCCCATTACCGTACTCTGATTTGATTGGTAATAAATTAAATAAATTTCCCTGAGTTGAGTCTGTTTTGCCCATGATGGTAGTTGGTGAGTGATCTCTCCCTGTCCTTTTGTCGACCCATGAGCCTTGCGTCGTATTTTTTTCTCCCCCCCGTCCAGTTGAGGAGGGGAAGTGATAGAATGGCTTGGTGGGTATATGGTGTCCAGCCAGGGTCAACTCACCACACAGGCTTAGATGCACATATTGTTTTTCATATCTCTAACATGGAGTCAGTCAGAAAGAGAAACAGAGGAGTCTTAGGCAGAAAGTTTGCATTGAAGTAAGAGAGTAGCTTTTTCCCAAAACACAGTTCTCATTATTTCAGCTGTTGACCAGTGATTAAAAAAAAATTCTTCCTCATAGTCTTCAACACTGCTTTACCTTGCAATTCACTTTTTGAAATGGCCTAAATAATATGCATAGTCATGGTCACATATAACCTTGACCTACAGATAGTCAAAATATAGCTCCTAGTCAGAATTTACTCCCTGAAGGGTAGGATAAATCTAACCAAGCAGTCCTCCTGACCGACTCTCAACACAGACCAATGCCCGTTTCACTACAGATATCATAAGGACCATGTTGTAAAGTAATCATAGCCAAATGCAAACTCTGAAAGACCATGAAATGACTTTCAGCTTGTTGAAGTGTTTTGCACGTATTAATTAAACTTTAGATCACCTGGCTTAAATCAGAATAGCAGAACTACTTCAAAACTAACTTTGAAGTTTGCCTGCTGTGAGCAGGAGGCTGGACTGCATGTCCTCCAGAGCTCCATTCCTACCAAAATTACACAATTTCATGAAAATGGCACAAAACTATTGTAACCTGGAAAGTCGGTTGCTGAGACATTGGAAGTTTCTAACCACAGGCCACCTTATTCCTCAAGAGCTAGAGGCTGAGCGAGATAGTCCTGGCTCACTGTCAGCCATCCCCATCGTTCCAATGCCAGACAGCGTCCCCAACACGAGCCTGGGGACATGAGCTGTCTGTCTATTGAACAATTGCATTACTTTCAGAGGAAGTAAAAGCATGAAGTGTTTGAAGTTTTCTCTGTCTGAGCAGATTTGCATGACCAGTTCTGAATTGCGCATCTCTGGCACGCCTGGGTAGTTAGATACTCTTCAAAGATTTGCAGTGGGCAGTTTTAGCCATGCATCTTTTCATCTTTTATAGCTACACGCCTTATGTCGGAGCCATTAGCAATATCTCTAAACTCCCTTTCAATCATGTTTTACGGTGCCTGTTCAGTGCATTGAGGTACCTTTTATGGTTGAGATGACACTTTCATTATAAGCTGCTGTTTTCAGTGGTTTATAACTTTTCCCCAAAATTACCTTTGGGGGTTGAAATTTTCTCATGCTTTCTTATTCACAGGCCAGCAGTGAATTTATTTAGGAAGTTGGAAGATAATCTCTGCAGCTATTTTGGAGTTATCAGAATTTAGGGGAAAAAAAACAAGGAAAAAAATCCTATTTTTGACATTAAAAAGAAAAAGTAGGCATGTATTTTCAGCCTCCTGTAACACAAAAAACTACAGTGAACGCAGGCTCCATGAGACACCTGTTTATTGTGATTAAATTTGGGCAAAGAAAAAAATCAAACACAATGAGAAATTGTAATCCACTCAGATACAGTGCAATCCTAATAGTAAGAGATGGAAAATGTACTTATGGCTACTGGAGGTTGAAGAACCCTTTTTGCTGTTTCCTGAGCTTTGTGTAGTGGGCCTTTACTACAGCATCAATAAATGCCTTTTGAATTCATAAGCCAAACAGTCATAGCCACTCAACAAATATATAGGCAAATGCAACTAAGGTATTTATCCAGTTCTGAAGGTATTTGCTCACTTTTCAGTACATGTGTGGTCCAGCTGATCCTTGATAATACTTGTTGATGCCAGTTATTTTCAGAATTTATTTTGGCTGAAGAACAGTAGTCACAGTCTGGGCATATGCTGCTTGCAATTGTGTCTATTTTCATTTTCAGGGAAAGAAAATGCATATTGTCTTGTTTCCTTCTCAGTGCTTAAACCTGTTCTTTGGATATATATGGTTGTTTGTGTGACAGAGGCTTTCATCTGAAGACCTAAACACCGTCAGAGTGAGGTTGCTGGGCGAGATGGACACCTGCTTTGATGAAAAGTGAAATAATCTTCACAACAAACAGGTAGATATTGTTATGGCCACTGCATATCTACCTGGGCTTCTTTTAGGTATATATCAAGAGGAAAATAAATATGGAGACAGATGCAGTTTAGATTATTCTCTGTGGATCTGTTCCAATGTTGGCTCCAGCCAGTGGTTCCTGTTTGATTGGCTTTATTGGCTTTCCAATCAGTCTCTAAGGTCTGATTTTATGTTCAATGACCAGTTGTTCATGATGAGGTTTCAGCAATTTCAAAGTAACTGGAGTTGCCAAACAGTTTTAGCTATAAATGGTTCACTTCCCTCATAAATTTTACAAAAGCAGCTCCACCTACAGGATCCCCCAAATTAGCAGGAGTTAAGCAACTCCTGCAAAAGGGGCTATGAAGGCTTACTTGAGATTTTTAAGTTTGCCTTAGCCTTCTGTTAGGATTCTCCTGTGCATGTTAACCTGTGCAGGACTCTCTTAAATAGCATCTCCTCCAGACTTGCAAAAATATCTCTCTAATATGACTAAAACCAGAAATCACCACTTTGAGTCTAATATTCTAATTTAGGGAATTCTTAACTATAAGTACTTTTGAGCAAAGTACTTAACTATCTTATTTTAATTTTCAATGCAAGGAAATCTGAGCAAACACACTACATATTAGGTAGAGCTGAATGGTCTCAGCAGCCTGATCCAAACTGAATGAAAAAAAATCTTTCCCCCTGCATTAGAGATCACAAATAAGTTGACAATTTCTCTTTAAAAGGCAAGTTACTTCATCCTGCAGTATTATATGCTGTATTTAACACTTCATTTTAAGCTGCTTTGAGCTCAAATGAATATAAATACCCAGTGGTCAATCTCTTTGTTAAACTGGAGCTACACAAAGGACTAATAATCTGGTTGTCTTGTTGTTCAGTCTAACACTCAGTAGGGAGTGTGAGGAATCCCATGTGCCTCCTAACTTTGGATGAAAACAATTAGTCTGCAGGTTTCCTTTTTTGGCTTTTATTATTATCATTATTGCAATTAATAAACTTCATCTTCCACTGCCACAGTCTACCGAAGTGCACACTGCAAAACCAGGGGAGAAAAGGGAAATGAGGTATTCTGTCTTTTTCACATGACTTCTGTCTTGCTTTTTGGATAAGATTTCTTTTTTATATCAGGGCAGTGAGCTCAAAGGCTGGATCCTGGAGAAGGATATTAGAACAAAATGCTCAAAAATGTTTTTTGGTAATGGAGGCTGCTGTCAATATTTCTCAAGAATAGGCCAACCACAAACCTTGAAGAGGGGCCCTAGGGAGTGATTTATAGTATGGACTGATACAGTAAATGCAATTTGTTTTAATTAAGGCGATGGCTTTTTGCATAATTCACATTGCGCTGGCTGAAATGACCGCACCAGGCAGTTTTGGAGCATTACAAGCCATTCTCATAAATTCCATTACCTGTAATGCAGCAAATGTTGCAGGAAACAGTTTCGTCAAGAAACATAAATGCAACGTTCCTACCTCTCACAAGTTTACACCAAAACTAATTCTGCAGTATGTCTTCAGCTTTTAGCTCCTATATATTATGAAGTATAGTTTTTCACTCTCTTTCCATGATACACTTAACAAACCTGCAAATATGATCAGAATTCAAAACACCCAGCCAAATCCTTAAGTAGCAACAAACAGTCTGGTGCAAAAGAGGCAAACATATGCCCAAGCCCATCCAGCTGATCATGGTCCCTAGACCTGCAGACGTTGTTACGCTGATGTACTGCAGCCTACAAGGCACCAATAATAGCATAATTTTGAAAAGTGATTACTCTATCTGGGAGAGGGTGTCACAACCTGAGATGCCTGTGCTATTCAGAATGAGCATGCCAAGTTGATTCGCTCCAGCTTTGGCTTTTGTACTCTCAAGTTTAGTAGCCCTCAAAAAAACCCCATGCAATTATGCAATTAAAAAGTGAGTCATGAAATAATGAAACAGAAATACAACTGAGCAGAATTAAATTTGCCTGGGTCAGCCTAATAATTGGCACTGCCAAACATCTTCAGAGACAATTTTGTAATATTCACCTTCTTTTAATGTCACTTTGTACTTCTAAGACAAATATAAATAAATATACTGTCCAGCGTATATATGGTATAGTATATACATAGAGAGAGTATAGTATTATATATAGTATTAATAGCACTAGAAAGACCTAGGGATCTAGAAAAAAGGGGTGCCATTTTGTTGTTAAATATTTACTATTTCAAATGAATCACTCATTGCACTTCAGTTACTTCAGTCCCAGAAAACTGCAAAAATCATATACTTGAAAGAAAACAACAACAACCACCATCTTACCATGTTAGTGAGGTAATTAAAGAGAGAAGGGAAGGAAGGAAGGAAAGAAGAAAGATCTCAGATCAGCACTGGAATTCATGATTATACATAACCATTGTATATATTTCCTCAGTGAAACAATGATAACCCAAATAGATGTGAGAATCTGATTCCTAATACCCTGTCTTGGATTCAACTCACTTAACACCAGCTACCTAAAACTTACATGACTTTTCTGTCTATAGGCAATAGCTGTAGTTTTCCAGAAATCTATTTACAATCTGAGGATAGGGTTTTAAAACAAACAGGGTGAGCCACCCACACTAGCCAACAGAGAAGTGAATTTAGATGTGACCTTTTTGTGCAAAGAAGCAAAGCCATAGCTAATGTTGTAAGAAAGCTGCTTTTCTAAGGTAGGTAGCTGCGGCAACCTGCTGTGAACATTTTAAAATTTAACAGCCCTGAATGCATGGCTGCTGATGTCAACAGAAAAGCTTTCAAAGTCTCCAGTGAACTTGGGTGATCCCTAGACCACGGTGGCCAACTGCTTGGTCTTGAGCTACAGAGAGTTGGCAGAGCTCCCGCTCCTAGTCTACTGCATGGGGTTTGTGGCAGAAAAAAGCAGTGAGGTACATGTTGGACTATCTGAATAGCTCTTTGTGAAACAAAGCAACAGAGCTTGCTGAAGCTGAAATTTTCACCTTGTCTGGGCGTCCAGTGGCATTGCCAGCCCAGCACCATCTGCCAGTGGTGCTCTACAGGAACACTCAGCATTTTGCCTTCTGCCAGGGGTAACTGGATCACCCCAGAGTCAGCCCCAGGACTCTCCAGCAGATCAACAGCATTGACAGATGGAGAGTTTGACTTCAACACACCTTTGAGTCTGNACAGCCCTGAATGCATGGCTGCTGATGTCAACAGAAAAGCTTTCAAAGTCTCCAGTGAACTTGGGTGATCCCTAGACCACGGTGGCCAACTGCTTGGTCTTGAGCTACAGAGAGTTGGCAGAGCTCCCGCTCCTAGTCTACTGCATGGGGTTTGTGGCAGAAAAAAGCAGTGAGGTACATGTTGGACTATCTGAATAGCTCTTTGTGAAACAAAGCAACAGAGCTTGCTGAAGCTGAAATTTTCACCTTGTCTGGGCGTCCAGTGGCATTGCCAGCCCAGCACCATCTGCCAGTGGTGCTCTACAGGAACACTCAGCATTTTGCCTTCTGCCAGGGGTAACTGGATCACCCCAGAGTCAGCCCCAGGACTCTCCAGCAGATCAACAGCATTGACAGATGGAGAGTTTGACTTCAACACACCTTTGAGTCTGTCTCTGTGTAAATAAAAATGTTTCAAACAAAAATGATAGGCTTGCAATGCTCAGGTTCAGCTTCAGTTTTCCCTTCCAACTGGCTAAAGAAACAGCCCTCCTTATTGTGCTGCTTCTTCCTTCGGTACTTGCCTTATCGATTTATTTTGTTCTCTGCTGGAGGACACAGACCTCTTCCCTGTATTTGGGCAATGCCGCGATCTCAATTTGAGGAGGGAAAAGAAGCAGATTTAGGAGCTGCCTGGCTACAGAGCAATGTCAACTTATTATAAGTTGCTGGCTGTGCTCTTTCCTTCACCTGCCACTCTGCTGCCTGTCATGTGTTGTTATCATTTTGCCTCCTCTTCTTTCTTTTGGAGTATCGTAAATATAACAGCAAGGTAGAGCTACTTTTGAGCAAAATTCCTCACTGCTTTATACATGAGTTGGAAACAAGAGGAGTTTGTTCTGAATCCCACTTAGCCTCGTGAACTGTCGCAGGTGAATTTCAGGCCTATTTGGCTGGCTAAAGCTGAAGTTTGAATTATTGAAACAATGGGGGGGGCGGGGTGCTTTGGATCTCTTCTGCCAGGAAGACTGAGGGAGACAGCATTTTATTTTCAGCCTTATTAAAACTTCTCTATAGAGAGGAAGTCGATCTTTTCAATTGCTCTTAATCTCCAGAGAAATCTCCCACTAATCCCTAAAATGCCGAATTGGCAATCCTGGAGCAGTTTTTAACCTGCAGCACTGGAATGTTTCTAATGTTTCCAATATTGCTTAAATGCATCTCCCTTTGCCAGTTTCCCTGCTGTGGTTGGATGCTGCCAAAGCCTTCTATGGCATTAATTTGCACAAGGACAATACTTGTTGTCCACAGACTTGTGGGATCACCTGTGCCAACCTATGCTAAGTGCTGGACCCTGAGATCCTGGGTATTTGATAGGGATGCTGAAGTATGAGCCTGCAACACAAATTCAGGTCATTTGCCCCTCAGAAATAGGACTCATCTTGTTTAACTCTGGGAATGGGATTCAGCTCCAGCCTGTGCACATCTACTTTGGACAAATGTCTGGTTTTATGTGGCTGTCTTCAGGTTTTAATAGACAGATTAGCCACATGTCCTACAGCAAGGTGTCATGTTTGTCTGCACACTGCTGTCAGGACAGGACCCCCTGAGCCCAGGCAGACCATGTGGTGGCAAAGGGAAGGGGCAGAAAGACAAAGAAGAAGCACTGCTGGGAGAGGCTGGAACTGTGAGAAAACTTTCTGTGATGTGGATAGGATTTCTCTCCTGCCCGTGAGCCGGCGAGCAGGGTTGAGGCAGAGGCTCTGCTGGGATGAGATGTTCCGCCTGAGGGGGGGGTGCATTGTCAGCATCTGAATCAAAATTAGTTTAGCGAAGACAAAAGACAACATCCAGTAATCTAAAGACATCAGCTGAGTCTTACCTGCAGTTTAACGTGCACTCTTTAAAGATGATGAGTATGAGATTAACAGCCTTTGTTTTCAGATTTTAGCTGCCTCCATTCCCTGGCCTGGAGTGATTCTTTATCTCAATTGCCAGCTTTGCATGTCATTCAGTTCAACTTAATCGCAAGGATCCACAAATCAAGTGATTTCAGGCCTTACAAAGCCTTTGCACATCAGCAAATAGGATTTTCTTCCACTTCCTCATGGACTTAACAAAGACATTTGCTCTCAGTTTATAGAATTCATAGTGCAATTTGGTCATTTCACAGTGCTGTTTGCATGAGGATCCTTTTGAAGTCAGAGAGCTCGGAAGTCCTATATGAATGAATAGGGATTAGTACTATTAGTACTATTAGTACAAGGTGTATCCAGGTTGGAAAGCTCCTAATTTAATGACCAAGCAGTTAAACCAGATTCATAGTCAAGATCCTCAGCTGATTTGAATGGGTGGAAATCCTGAACACTTAAAGGTTACACAAAGAATTATACCAACAGAAAATTACACCCTAATATTAGGTTATTAAACTGAGTTACTGTGAAGCATTCACCATGATTGCTGCATATATCCTCAGATCTTCATGCAAAACAGCCCGCACACGGCAGAGCACATGGTTTACCAGAACATTCAAATGTGGGAGAAAACCTGGATCTGAGAACATTGGACTTGATTGCCTCTCAGTAGTCACAATAAGAGCACTTTAATAAGATATGCAAACCTAAGGATACATGGCACACAGCTGGCTGAGAGTTCGTGTTTTTTTTTTTTATCAGTTACTACATTCAATGGAGAGGAGAACTTTGTGTGAAAATTTAAATTTTGCGTGATTTTGGATCAAGGAACACTGACTAGTCTTAGCTAAAAATATTGCCTTTCTTGGAGCAAATGTTTGATCCTGGGTCAAAGCGCAATAGTTGGTGAATTCTTGTTTCAAAGTAATATTTAAATTTTTATCTAAAGCTTGACCTGATTTCGAAAAGGGCATAAAACGAGTTAAATAACCCCCACATTAAACACAAATGTATATCTCATGTAAAACGTACATTTTGGGTTGACCCAAAATTAAAAAAAAAAAGAAAAAGACAAACTTGCTCTAGAGAGCACTCTCTAACGTTCAGGGGGTTCATATCATTTTAGCAGAAATAAGCAGAGATGTAAACCACAAAGACTTTCAGGCCTTCTGATCCAGCATTATTATGTATCCAGTAGAGATCAATGCCTCAAAGAAAAGTGTAAAATCCCCTGAAATGCCCCATTAAAGACTATACATTTGATAGCGATTAGTATATGGATGTCTGAGGTTCCACCTCTTCTCCTCGTTATTAGCTCCATCTAATGTGATGTTCCCCATATGGGCCGCTGGGATCACATGAATTTGTGCAGAATTGTGCTGGAGGAAAGCAGAGAAGATGTCTATATCCCAAAAAGCTGTAGGTCACCTTACTATCTATCCAGTGGCTGCCCTATTCTTCTTTCAGGATTAATCGCTCTTGCCTAAAAACTCAGTTCCTTCTGGGGGAGTTGTGGCAATGCTTCACACCAGCATAACCAAGTGTTTAGGGCAGGAAGGGAAGCGTAATTTCATAGCCAGTTGCTGTGGTTGCGTGGTGCCAAATGGGTATGTAGATAGGCATAACAGACCCTTCAAATTGGAATTTGGCTCTGGAAAAGGCGTTAACTATTGCAGCCTTCCCCAAAGTGCCATGTTATCTATAATGGCCACACGCTTATGTTTATAGCCTGTAGGCTGTGCCAAGGAATCAGGCACTGAGCTGTTTCACTGGAGCTATGAAAACTGCTTTCTACAAAGTTGGAAGCTTCATTGCTTGTAATCGTCTGAGATCAAAGACAGAGAAGATGGATTTATTGTTGCTTCTTGGTGTCTTGGAGAGTCCTGGCATTTTATTCAGATAGGCTAATTTGTCTGTCTCTGGTGACATGTGTAAACAGCTCATTAGAACCGGTACTACACTGTGTAAATGAATGAAGGGGTGATACAGGGAACTTCTGTCAGGATGAGAAAGCCCAGCGTGTCTGAATATCACTATTCCAGCTCCAGTACCTCTCTCACAGATAGTGGATGGAAGAGGAGATACAACACTTGTTTACGTAGAACCATGGGAATCAAAACCTCCCTGCTCCATCCAGACTTTTAAAAAAACCAACTGCTCCCGGATCCTTAAGGAAGAACTTGTTTGTTGGGAGAAGCTGTAAGTCTCCCAGAACTCCTTTCCCCAGGACCTATACAAACATGAGGAAGACAATCTCATCCCAAGCTGACTAACACTTCAAAACAAAAGCAGGCATGGGGAAAGGTGGGAACAGAGATGCTTTGCAACAGCCTCATTTCTGAACGCACATCCCATGTTCCCTGGGAGAAGGATGTCAATCCTTTTCTTCTCCTTTTCCCTTGCCGAGTAATAATTTCCCTCCTAGTGCAATAAATGTGGATGCAATCACCTTTCATAACCGATCAAGTCTACAAGCTCCATTTCACGGCTGCTGAAGTAAAAACAGTGGCATTGCTCTGCCCCACTGTCCCCGCAGAGAGAGCTGAAGCCTCGGTGGTCCCATCACACCATCAGGCTTGTCAGCATAAAATCACATTCCTCAATGGTTTCCGCTCACTGTATAACTGAAGTGAGCTGATAAAAACCTCATGTTTCCCATTTCAGAGTGGTTTTGCCAGATAATCTGAGCATATTTGGGATGACCTTTTCTGAAAGCAATGCCTCCTGCTCTAAGCACACAGATGCATTCATGGCCACTACAGCAGAAGCTGCTGGCAGCTATATTGAAGCTGTTACTATAGAAGAGACATCCCGCTCTCTGAGCTGCAGAGCAGTCTGTCATGCGACTTTGCTGCATGTTTGAATTTCCATATCAGCTTTAAGGAAAGGCAAAATTAAACATTACACAAGCTGCAAACATGGAGGCATGTGAAAATAGCTACACACACATACATGCATACAGTCCACCTTGCCAAAGCTAGTAGCAAAGACTATTTTCTGAGGAGTTGGCATAACTCCTAGTGAGAAGACTTTTTTGTCTTTGAGAAAAGTTGTTTTTCTTTTACAAATAGGGGCTATTCGTTAAAGCTGTTTTTTTGAGTTGTCAAACACAAAAATGAGATGAGACGTCAATCGAGGCCTGGGGGAGGGGGGAGACAGAGTGCCTAAAAAATGCTTCTGACACAGGCGGCTTGTTTAAGCATAGAGCGTGTTGCAGCCAGCTGGATCTTTGGAGAAAAAGATGAATTTCTACCCATTTAAGGTGAGATGAAGGGAGGGGGGAAATCCATGAAGGTGAAGAGCCTTTTTTTTTCTTTCCCCAGTTGTGATGGATGATTTCAGCTTAAAGTACTGAACCTCCCAGTGAAGAAAATATCTACAGTGATTTTGATAAATAAATGCTTAGACCTTGCAGTTGTCACCTTGATGTTGGAGAGAAAGACCTCAAAATGTTTGTTAATGGAGACAGACGCACACATTCCTCGCATGGTTAAAGCTTGCAGGGTTTCTGAGGTGCAAGAGTTTCTCACGGCTGCATTCACATATTACATGGGTCAAGGCAGTCCTCAAACTTTTTCTTTCCTTCAGACTGTAGCCCCTTAACTCAGAAAAGCTGTTTTACCACCTCCTGCAAAATGCGGCTGCTTCTATGGCAGGGCATCAGGGGATGCACTACAAAAAGTATTGTAGTTCACTATGGTTTTGCAGGAAAGTAAAGAAAAATATTAAATCCCATTGCACGTGTGATTGGCAAAACACAATAGCCCAAGCTGGAATATAGCTCAGATCATAAAGAATACCCTGTACATGTGAAAAGAGAAGCCTTTGAAGCACTACCCAGGACTTCTGTTTTACAACCCAGCAACGTTCCCAGTGCTGCTCTGGAGAAGTGTGCCAGGGAAGTGGTGTACAGTCATGCACCAACTCTGATTTCTACAGCAGCAGCGTTTCTCCCCCTGGAGCTCTCCCAGTCCTGCCACGGCCAGATTTAACGCCGCTTTGCTGATGAGATGTGAATAGATCAGAAGTGTCAAGCTATGTCTTGGAGAAAATAGACTCAGGCACTTCTGTCAGGCTCTGAATTAGAAACGAGCATTGCTGGATTCCCAACCCAACTTTCATTTAAAAAAAAAAAAGAAAATAATAACGAAAAAAATGCATTCCTTAACTTTCAGCATACCGGGCATCTGCTCACATCACTTGTCCCCTGACTCCTGTTTCCAAAGCCCATTGAGATAGCACCACATCAGCACATGGGAAAGGGCAAATGAGGGCAAAGACATATTCAAGTGGAGCATATACTTGGTCCTTTCATTCACTTCCCCAGCATGGGGATTCCTGATGAGGACAGCCGTACTCCTACAAAAGGCAGTTGTAATTCATCTCCCCATTCCTGCTCAACAATGAAGAGTTTGAGCCTGCTCAGTGTGAGTGTGGAGCTACAGAGGAGCAGATAAAAAAGACTGAGCTAAATGGAGAACAAAAACACATTTCCAAGCTATACTAATGAGACCATAACTAATATTTTACATATTCCCAGCAGCACAAAGAAAACCTAAGGGAAGATTCCTAGGACAGTTATCACCTCCCATAACCTGGGACTTTACACATGAACAGGCAAACAACCCTGGAAAACTGGCACACCACCTGATAGAAGGGTGCCTTGCCTACCCCAATGAAAACCAGCAGCTTCTAGCGCTGTACTGGGGCCTGGCCTGTGCCTATCAAGCCGCAGTTCAGTACTCTCAGAGGACTGTGGTTGAGGCAGGGACCCAAACTGCATCTGAGGACACCATGGTTGAGATAGGGACCCAAACAACAACTACAGTAATTGCCCCAGAAGTGAAAAAGAAACAGTGGACAAGGAAGTCAACATGTCCATATCATTGATTAGTAAGGGAGGAGGAAGAAGAGGAAGGGTTTGATCAAGAAGCCAGTCCTTCGACACAGAAATTGGAGGAAGGAGTGAGGAGGAGGAAGTGTCCTGGTTTCAGCTGGGAGAGAGTTACTTT
>VYZW01043754.1:353159-363818 GCA_013401315.1 Balaeniceps rex | reverse complement strand
CCCTATACTGTTCAGTATCATTTAACTGCTGGGGGAATTGGGCAAGCCACATTGAATATCTGATGCAAAATATATTTCTATTTTGTTCTTTTAGGAAAACAAGGCATTGACTGCATACCTAATCTGTAACAACGCTTTATTACAGGGCACGCTGAACTGGATTGACTTCATCTACAGTAATGGGACAACTGTTTTCAAGTAGGGCCACTGACCCAGTAATCAGCTTTCCAATAACCAGTTGCAGAAATGGTAAATGCCTTTAACTATGCTGATTAATGAATTGAGAGTGCTGAGGCACAGAGAGAGCGTGCTGTTGAAATCCATGCTCTCCACCTCTGCATGCACCTTTAGATTCCCCTGGGACACTTGCAAGTCTCAGTTCTTAGTCAATAATGCCCAAGGGTGCACAGCGCTAGGGAAGAGCATTTGTGGTAGGATCAGGCCTGGGTGTAAGACAGACAGCAGGGAGGAAGGAATACAAAATAGTGGGAGGTTGGCAGGAGCACAGGCTAAACCAGAAAGAGAAGCTGAACATGTGTGTCCAGCGGAGCTTGATGAGATTCAGAGCGGGACTGGGAACAAGGATGAAAGGATTGGATTGAAAGATCCACGTCTGCAAAGCAAAGGAGAAGAGCTGAAATTTCAACCCAATAAATTTTCCGATTTTTTTTCCCTACATACTGAATTTAACTTGATTTTCAGTATTAGCTACGAGAAAGTCATCAACAGCTTTTCATATTTTACTCTACATATTCCTTACAAAGCTGCCACAAATTTACACACACAGATTTTATCATCCCAGACCACACTTCACTTGTGATCTCTTCTTAAACCTACAAAAATACTGAAGGTAAATGCTTCACATNGACTAAGTCTCACCTATGAAGTACAGGACTCCAAGCAAGCTCTTTTTCAACCCACTTCAGAGCCCAAATTCGAGTCTGACAAAAATAATGTTGAAAACATTATGTCAAATGTCTGCTCCAAATCCCATAAAGCACTACTTGGATATGGCCCAAGTAAATATCCTAGCCACTGGATGTCGGCTATTCTGGGATGTCTCATTCTTTCTATTCATGTTTTGTTTTTTAAATCATTCTGTGACAAATCTAAAACAAATGTCAAAACCGTTAATTTTTTTATATACTGGATTTTTTTTTTTGTTTCTGGACAACTCTAATTCTCAGTGCACCACCCTTAACTCTTCAATTCATTTTTTTCTCTTATAACTTGATACAAGTTGCTGGCCTTTAGAAGAGTGAGAGACGTTTAGCTCTTGCATAGGGAAAATTAATTTGATTTGTACATTCTGTATAGTCCTATATCACTGATTTTTAAAGTGTGCTTCACAAGCATTTGGGGCCCATGAGCTGCTTTTACAGAGATCCAAAAAGCTAAATAAGACAGATTGCTTTGATACGACATAAAGAATTGGCTGCCGCCAAAGTCTGCAAATCAGAAAATTTTAAAGATCACTGCTTTATACCAATATACCTGTGTCCTGCTGCTGTTAGCATAGGTTGAAAGCTTGCAAGAAGCTTTTATTTGCACTGGGATAAATAACTACTAAGATTTATTAAAATCTAAGAGAATCTCAAGATTGTTTGAAAGACAGTAAGAAGAATACTTTGGCTCAGGAGATTCATGTATAACCAGATTCATCACTTTCAAGAGAAAGCAATTTTACATCAGTCAAAGTTAATATAAAGTTCACGTTGTTACGTTTTCCTCAACTTTATCCTAACGTAATCGTATGAAAACTAGAAAAAAATTATGCTCTTTGGCACTGTTGTTCTTCATGATTAAGTTATCACACCTCTAATATGACCCCTAAATATGAGAGTATCTAGTCAAAACATTAAATAAAATCTGGTTTATGTGCCATTAAACACAGTTAGAAATCCATTTGTTCCATTTATTCTGATAAGTTAATTCCCATAAACTTCTGTAGATAGATTCAGAAAACAAGGTGTTTTTTCAGCCCATCCACCTGGACTTCTTAGCCAGAAAGTCTCTGAGGCAGCAAATTTTACTCAGATACAGTTAGTCTTTTTTTCAGAAATTTTCAGTAAAGACAATCCTCAAATGTGGATTTTTGAGGAAATATGTGACAAAATTAATACTGTACCTTCATGCTATCACATTACACAGTTACCATATTTGATCCTGAAAACTAGATCTATAACACTGTACAACGCTTACACGCATACAAGTAAGAAAAATAAATGCATTCATGGAAAACGTTGGTGCGTGCTTATGGACCTCGGCTGCGCTGCCGTGAAAAGTGGTTTTCACAAAAGGCCAGGTCAAGTCTCAGCTGCTCTCCCTCAGAACCGTCCTTTAACAGAAGTGTTTCTCTATCCCTAGCGCAACAACACAGCTTGCAGTACAGACGAATTAGGCTCTGCATTTTATTAGCTCCCTTGATGTCCAGACTGCTCTTCCATACATACCAAATATAGTAAACAGTAAATGCTCAGCTTTTTGTTCTTGCCTCAAGGCTTAGAAATAACTTGCAAATCCTCTCAATTCATTTTACATCCCCATTCCTTCCATTAGACTTACTAACAGTATCTTTCACAAAGATTCTTTTGTTTCTACTGGAAATCTCTTAAAGATTTCTTTAACATTTCTCTTTCTCTCAGTATCCTGTCACAGGGCACCAGATCTTCACCCTGCACTTACCCAAATCCTTCCTTTTTCCAAGACACACTGAAACCTTCCACCCCACCATCCTACGAAGGAAGAGTGTGGACACTATCTGTGATCAAAAAAGCAAAAGCCCAAAGCTGAGAACTGCTGAGCACTTCCACAAATGGCAGAGTGCCCTCAGACCCCCATCACATCGTGGAGACTTGAAGGTGGTCTGAATCTTGTAGGAGTCACTTTTCTCCATGATTTAGCCTTTACTCAGAATATGTGATTCCTGTCTTAATGGATGTTCTTGTCTCTTCTCCTTCCATGAGCTCTTCCTATCTGTTTCCAAATGAAGCAGTAGCCCATGCTTTAAGTTAGAAACACCCCTGGTAAATCAGATGCTAGAACGCAAACTCTAGCTTCTTTCAGAAGAAACTGGCATTTCTATTTGCAGGTGTAGTCAGTGTAATTCCCAAATCACCCAAATTATGGACTTTTGCTGCCTGACCTGTCATTGCTTCCCAATTACACACAATGAAGATGCTCTGTAAATAGGTTTTTGTTTAAGTAGAAGGTCTTCTGTGCTATTCTTCTGATGTATTCAGGACACGGAAACAGGGACAGAAATAATCAGGAAGCGATTCATAATCTCCATAGCACTCAACTGCATGAAGACACAGTGCCTATGCTACACGTATCTGTATAGAGCGTCCTACAGTTACTCATCTGGAAGAACAAGAGGTTGGTCCTTAGAGGCTTCAGTTTGTCACCATATCGCCAGTTTCTGTAGAAACTAAACAACTCAAAACTGCTCATGACAAACACACTTTATTCACAAAGATGATTTTTACCCCCAAAACAAATGCGAGGATCTTACTGGAATGTAAAAATCTGAACTTCTTCGGACTTTACATTTTTATTTTCATATGAGTTAACAGATAACAACTAATCTAAAAAAAATTTAAGCTTTTATATGGAACTCATAAGAGTCTATTTTATAGCCCCTTGATTTAAGTAAACAAACAAACAAACAAACAAACTGCTTCCTTCTGCTCTTTTCCCGACAATCCAAATATTTAGAACTCTTTATAGGATGCTAATTGTGGAAATTCATGCCTTTAAATTATGCTTTTTGGGTGCCTTGAACAACAAAAACAACAGATTCTCTCTTGTGGTCGGACCACCAAAGCGGAGTAAAGTGCAGTAACTCTGAGAGTTTCTGCCCCATGTTCTGCTCTGCTTGTCCTTTTGAAAGGGGTCTCAATGAAGAGCCTTGTTGAGACCTCCGCTGGTGCCGCTGTTTATAGAGGGGGTCATTAGGAACAGTTTAGGCAGAACAAAAGGGGTTTTGTTTCTATTGTCCCGCTTGCAGTTTGACGATGTCTTAACTGAAAAATTATCTTAATAGCCTAACAGTATATATTTGCCTATGGGGCTCAGACAACTGCAGAAAAGGCTTTGGATGAATGCTGAAAAGATGCACTTTACAAAGCAAACTCAGTGCACGCTGAGCACTATTTAGGAAGCAAAAATTTTCCGACTGAAAACTTAGAAGTCCCAGTCTCAAAAAGATAAGCTCTTACAGTGTTGCACTTACAACTAAAGTAATCCCCCACAAAAAGAGCAGCAGTTACACCCACCACTCCATATACAGTCACTGGAGAACCCAGGTTAGTTCCTCGGTTGGTGCAAAGAAGCATGCTTCCATCTACTCGCATGATGCTATGCCAATTTACACCAGCAGAGGAAACAGTCCCTTTGTATTATTTTAAAATCTTCCAGCATAAACCTCTGACTAATGATTTTCTGCTGCTAAAGCTCTGGGAGATTGCTTCACGCAGCCACTTGTAATGTGGCAAACCTCCTCCCTCGGTCAGAGCGGGAGCTGGAACGTTCCTCAAACCACGGAGAATTGGGGCCAAACCGTGCTACTCTGCGCAACTTGGGCAGGGATTTTTGCGGGCAGGGCTTTAGAGAATCGAATCTCCAACTTCCATCTTGTTTCAGACCAGTTCAGAAACACTGCTATAAATCATCGCAGATATAAAGAAAGTTATTTTAGAGGCAGAACCAGTGACAAAAAATGCACATTGTATCTCTGCAGCCCCATGCAGCTCAAAATTGGCAGCTCAGAACTTCCAATTTGAGCAGCTCTAATAAGTATTCAAAATAAACTGTTAAAATAATTGTTCCTATGGAAATGAAATATAAATAAAAGTAGAAGCTGAGACCATATTAAGATCATGTTGGACCAAATTCTGTTTCCTGCTTATTTAAATGCACAAGATAAGCCTCAACAGGAGAGAAACCGTGGGGTGCAGCTGTTGTACATAATCCTGCTTCCTACAGACCTGTAAAACCCGCAGTCTCCGAAGATCTCTCTGCTCCAGCAACAGGACTTTTATGATTCAGGGGCATGGTACATATGGTTTAGCATACACACCCCAATTTTCCATGCAACCTCCCCTGTTAGGATTACTAATACTTGTGGCATGAGTAGTTTGTACAGCAGCTGTGCAAGGGTTATGCAAGCATTTACGTACACATTGGAATAAAGGCACAAAATAATGGTTCTTTTGAGGTATTACTCTGCACCTGCCTGGAGAGAAAAAGTAAAGCCATCCAAATTTGTCCCATTGCATTTTACAGGTCAGAATCAGTTACTGTTGTTCCCTTTGAAAACAATGAACAGGTTTTATATGCTTTTTGTACGTAGCTGAGTGTAAAAATATCAAACATCTTTACCTTTAGTGAATACAAACAGCAGAAAACTAAAATATAGTCTAGAAGACATAAATGTATGTTAATAAGAAGAATCCCGAATGTCTGGTGATGGGCTGTAGAAGCAAAGATCACCGTTTATCGTAAGAAAACGTTACAACTAAGCAGACGTTCAGAGGCACATTTCCAAGGTGCTGCAGCATGGCTTAAGTCCGCTCCTTACAGTGACACATGAGTGCATTCTCAGCGTAGTTTTTCACAAATATAAGCCTAAGATTTCAGATTACAATGTTACCAATGAAGGAAATGCCTGGGTTTACGCCAAAAGCTTCAACCAAATCAAGCGTGCACAGAATAATTTAATAGGACAGAATTAAATTCCGTTTTGTTTGGGTTGCTTTGGCAATATATGGACATAAAAGTGGTCCTATGTTAAACCATATTCATATGTATGTATCTGTGCTACAGAAATATGTTATTTACATGAATTTTAAAGACATTCTTGAAGTATATCGGTGTATGCCCACATACACATGCTCATACCAATATACAAACAACTACACACAAACATATATATCAAATATAACATAGGCGTATATTCAAGCTGTGTATAGACGTATGATAATATAATACTACAAATGTTTCCATGGTACGAACACATTTCTAATGTTCTCTGGAGTAAATAATAATAATAAAAGAATCCCCACAGAGATCCAGTTTTCTAAAGTGAAGTCCTTTGAAGTGCTGAACTGTGAAGGACTGAACTTTGCTCACCTTACTTAGCTGATGAACATTAGATTCAGCACTCCAGTCCCATTTCATAAATCCAAATCATAGACCATTTTCTATTTTAGTTATCACTAGCATCTCCAGAAGCAATAAGGCCCTTTCACACCCCAAAACACAGATTTCATTTCTGACTCTCCTCTGCTCAGCAGCAAAGAAAATCAATACTTAATTTTTGTAACATAATCAGTATAGTCCAACCCAGCACAGTTCAACCCAGATCTGTTCAAATTCCTGGATTAGAGCTAATATAATGGCTTACCCTTAATGCGATTACTTTCATGTTGGTGAATATGTTCTCAGTAATAATGCTGAAGAGATGAATAGAAACTTTTGATAAGAATGATCCAATATAGCATAATTAAATGTGCAAGCTAATGATGCATTCTTATACAAATAATAATGCTATTATTTTTGTTATGTAAGTGTTTTGCATGCACAGGGCCCAGAGGAACAGTTCAAAATTCCCCAAACACATGCTATTTTAGTGGGAATATTTGGAAGAAGAAAAAAGTTTGCTATAATTTAGGACTTGCACTTTGTTCAAGACAAATGAGAGAAGATGCAAAACAGAATGGAAAAGAAACATGGTGAAAGTTAAAAAGAGGACATCAAAGTAGGAAGGCAAGGAGCTTGAAACTGATTCAGCAGAAAAGAGGGAAAAATGCTTTGTGTCTGATTTTTAAAAAGTCATAAAATAAGCTTGTGAGCAGAACCCACACTTTGTACTGCCCATTTGGTAAAACTGAATGCAAACGGCCAAATTCTGCCACTGGCATATGCCTAATAAGGGTACATGATGACGACAGCAGCACATACAAATTCATCAGGCACAAACCTGCACATTTTTGTCCATTTCACATTTTAAAATCAGACCCTTTATCTCCTAAATATGTGCTTCCAACTATACTGACTTCCACACAAACAAAACCAATGGCAGTAGTTGGTACAAAAATCAGATAAGAGCGTACACACAAAGCTCAAAGAGATCAAAAAGTTACTCAATTGGTAAACGTGGCTTGCGCAGAACCTCAGAAACATCGGGAGTTTGTTTTTACAGAAATTATCTGAAGCAGCAAGTGCCAAGAAACAGCGATTACTTCATCATAAGCATTTAGTTTTCCTTCTCAAGAAGAGGAGGACAGGCAAGAGAAGCAGAGAAGAGTAAGAGGAAAAACTGGTTTCTTAATTGATCCAGGAAGGAGGAGGAAAAAGACAATGACATGAGGGTGCCAATATTTCAGCAACCTGCATGGAACTGATCCTACAGAAAGCAGGATGGGGTTTACGCGGCAGGCAAGAAAGAAGGAAAGAGAAAGATGTTGCCCATGAGAAAGGCAATCCAGTTTGTACCTTTTCTGTTTGAAAGGTATTTGAAATTCAAGCTCGGATCTGAGGACTGAACCATTGCAGTTTGAGCTGCATCATCCTTTATTGTACGCAGCAGAATAAATGCTGCTCTTTGTTGTCCCAAAGCAAGCTGAAGCCAAGAGCTGAGGACCTCACATTCAAAAAAATTATTCTTGAACAGGTTGCCTTTTTCATCACATGCTCCTAGAGTGCTTTTGTTATGCTGTTTTAAGAATACATGCAAGCAGTACCCCCATTGCAAACTACCACACATTTATTCAATGCTGTACCTGGTGCAATAGGATCATAGGAAATACTGCTATAAAAGATTAAACTCTCACAACTGTTCCTATGAAAGCATAGGATACAGTTGCAGCATTGCCCCCTCTTTAAAGAGCATATCCTGCATTAAATCAGGATATACCTAAACTTGGCCAAACCCAGGCAACACAAGAAGGAAATAGATTCAAACATCACTTTTTCAAGAAATTTGTCAAATCACGATGTTTCAGATTTACTTTTCTTCCTCTGCTCTTTCTTCAAGGAC
Organism: Balaeniceps rex; assembly: GCA_013401315.1. NCBI lineage: Eukaryota > Metazoa > Chordata > Aves > Pelecaniformes > Balaenicipitidae > Balaeniceps > Balaeniceps rex. The sequence goes on along the minus strand of VYZW01043754.1, from coordinate 355,777 downwards.
ACATACAGCTTCAACAGTAGTTACCTAAGGTGTTAACGAGTCAGGATCCAAACCTCCCAAACTACCTTTTTCTTTTCTCTCTCTCAAAGAGTGATGCCATTCCAAAGCACGACACTGACCTGAAATTCAGTCAGTTTTTAAATGTGAGCTACAAGCCATTCAGGTGTAAGTAATTCAGGCAGCAGAGACACCTGCTCTCCAGTCCACTGTTCCATCCTTACAGATTTTTTAATCTCATTGTCCGTGACAAAGGCAAGTCTCCTTGCCCTACTACTGCTCGATGAAAGGCCAACACTCCAAACTTGGGAAAACCAAACTGCCTACAAGGAAGAAAAACCAAAGTGAAATCAAGTTATCTGCAGCTGAAGGGAGAGTGGAGGGATATTGAATCATCTGTCTGCCCTTCCACCACCAGTTTAAGCCAACCTAAGGCAGCCCAGCCCAGACACCCTCTCCTTGCCCCCAGCTGTGCGTTCCTGTGGCCTCCCTAGTTCCAGCCCAATATGCAGTCAGTCAGAACAAGGAGCTGATCCAGCAGAAAATTTGTTCAGCAAAACCAAATACGTAAATGGTTAAAAAAAAGATTACTTTTAACAACAGAATGAGCTTCCTGACCTGTGTGTGGATGTAAGGGTTAGTACCAGCCTTGGAGAGGGGTGGGGTTGCACAGCTGAAGGTCCAGGCTGGGGTGGGATGAGAAAAAAAAAAAAATCTTTCTCAGGAGGAGCCTGGCTTTAGATCAGCTTAAATTGATCTAGAAACCACACCCTCGACAACAGAGAAATTTAGGCAAATACCTGCCTGGTTAAGAGCAGGTTAGTGCTGCTCCTCAGGAAGTACAAAAGATGCTACAGAGTTTGATCTTAACTGGGCATCCGAAACGCAACTGCTTAGGTATTGGTGTTTTCATTAGTGGGGAGCAATGGGAGGCAGCTACAGGGGTGGTGTTGAGCACCCCCATTAGCAGCAGCGAGTTTAGCAAGTGCTCTCATGTTACCTAAGGTGGATGTGGCTTCACAACCTCTCTCCCGCCACCATCCTCCCAGAGCTCGAGCCATTCCTAAACATGTGTTAGGACTCAGCTAGGAGCTTAATGCTGGTTCCACCACTATTTCAATAGCTCCGTGAGTCATTTCCATGCCATGCCTCAGTTTCCCTGTTATTAAGAGGTGCACATGCCTGCATACAAACACACTAAATCACTCAACATGTTTCCCATGCAGCTCTTTTGACTAGTTACCTGCCAGTCACACAAGGATTTTAAACATAAAGAGCTAAGAAAAGTGCTGAACATTAGTTTTCAGAACAGATGCAGGATCTGGTGCTGGATACTACTGCATATTGCTCGTCTGAAAACATCAGAGGAACAACCTATCAAAAAACCAACGCTGACCTCCTTTATCCCCTGCCCCTCTTCTCCCTCCTTTGCCTAAGGAACGAACCTTAATGTCAGCATGAACTTAGTGTGTATATGTATATGGTTTCTGAAATTACCTTGCGTTTCTGAAATTACCTTGCATTTCTGAAATTACCTCGGGCTGGATTCAGTGACCCAGATAAACCCTTCCATCCTGCCTTCCTCTTGCTTTCCAAGTAAGATTTGGGAAGCAGTAGTCTATATTTGTTATCCAAGATGATGATGATTATTATTATCATTATTATTATTTACTGTTGCAGTAGACATCTACCTGGACTAATCAGGTAAATGTTACACCCATTGAGTTACAAACAAAAAAAAAAAGTCACTGCTTTAAAAAGTTGACAATCCATCTCAGACAGAATTCCACAAAGGTGTGTACCAGAGAGCAGAAGGAAAGGGGAAGGCAGGAGAGCAGGAGAATGTAATGGCATAAACCACCCGTGTGCACAGGTTGATGGTTCCAATCCAAGTAAATGTTGCTGGTTTTACGACTCTTATATGATAACCCCTCCTCGGATTTCTAATGCTTCTCCATTAACTCTCCCCGCTGCCAGTTGGAAAAAGTGACCTGCGGCTCTATGCACACAGACATACATGCCTACGTGCGTGAATATATAATCATCACATTTTAAATAATTTAGTGCAGTTGGGTTTGTCCTGGACAGTTTCTCCCCATCTGCACTTCTTTAAAAANTTTTTTAAAAAAAAAAAAAAAAAAGGGTGGAAGGGAAGAAAAAAGCACGCCTGTGTACGCGTGTTTGTGCAGACAGACGATATACTTGCATCTAGAAACTCTCTGGGAGTTTGGGCCCCTTCCTTGTACATAAACCACCCTCCCTCCTGGGGTGTCTTCTCCTTAATTACGTTCGCGTTAATTTAAGCGCTTGGGACCGGCTCACCCTCTCCCCCAAGCCAGCAGCCTCCGCAAACATCCTGAAAAGCAACCTGATCAGATGTTCCTCCTCTAGGCAGTTACACGGATTTTCTCTCCCAAGCGGTTTGGAGCGGGCGAGCGAGAGCGCTTGGGTTTTCCAGCCTGCTCCTCCCACCAGAGACAACCTCCCGCTGCCTCTCCGCCGAGCAGCACTGCACACACGGCTCCGCCGCGGCGTGCGGGACGCGGGCACAGCGCGCCGCTCCGCTCCCGCTGCCGCCGCTGCCGCCGCCGCTGCCGCCGAGGGAAGCGCCTCGGGCCGCC